>VYZR01081589.1:0-28680 GCA_013400675.1 Oxylabes madagascariensis
CATTAAACCAGGGCTACAGTCCCCCTCAGATGATTGTGTCTGGAGTCTGGAAAGCAAATTGCTCTGAACACTTCAATGGGCACCCGTTCGGCGCTCCCAGGGAGGCAGGGTGAGCTCTGTCACACTGTCCCTGCAGTGCCCCACACACCCAAAAACTCACTGGCTTGAGAAAACAATGGAACAAAGGAGCAGCCCAGGCACCCAGCACCCCCATGGGAGAGCTGCGCAAAGCCAGCAGGGGAGCACACCTGAACGCTCCCAGAATTTTCCAAGTTTACACCATATTTCCGTAGGAAACGGCAGGGGGCTTTGAAGGATTTTGAGGTTTTTCTCTCAGTAAACACTCAACAATTTGAGTCGTGAAAATCACAGGTTCTGACCTGGCCAGCCTCTTCACTCTTTGGATTCATTATTGCAAACAAGGAGGGATTTTCTCCAGGGTTTCTGTGGGCTAAAAGTCACCTGTAACACTACAGTTCAAGGACAGGCAGAGATTTTGGCTGCAGCTGTCAAGCTGGATGACCCCTGCTATCCATGGAAAACCGTGCCACAGCCATGGCCCCACTGGCAAAGCAGAGTGGTGATGTAATGCAGCAATTCCTGTTACTATAGGATTTTTTTAATGAAGGTAAAACAACTTCAGGGTGTAATTAAAAAGCAAGCAGAAGCAAACTTGAAAAGAGAAAACGGAAAGGCTCAGAAAAGAATGATCAGTCCTTTAAAATTGTGCTCCTGCGGCAGGGAAAGGGAGGGGTCCAACACATGACTGAAGTGAGGCAAACCCAAGGAAACCCACAGCGTCCCCAGTTATCACCCAGGCTTCCAAAACTGAGGCAAACACTTGAGACTGCCAGGAAAATGGTGCAAAACTCCAAGTGGATTTGCAGTATTGTTTAAGGAAATAATTAACTGAGGTGCCCAGACTAATGCTAAGGTTAGAACTGCACAGCTGCCCTACAATTCCACAGCATTTCCATATATTTTTCTTCCACATTAACGCTGCCACAGTCCAGAACAAACAGCATTCAGCCTGCAGCATCCAAGGAGCTGTGCCCTCACTTACAGAGGCAAAGGGAAGTCCTGCTGCAGTTCACAGGGTACTTACTGAATGCTCTGAGAAAATTCTCCTCTCTTATTCCGTACCTCCTTCAAGGGCAAGCTCACCTTTGGAAGCACACCTGTAATTGAGTGGGCTATTCCCCCTTTTCCCTCATCTCCAGTGCTAATCAGAGGACAAGAACCGTGACAACTTCTGAACTACTCCCTAAATTTGGTCGGTTTTCCTTCCCAATACTCATTTTTTCAGACTTTTTGTACCTCGGGGGACTGTACCTACCTAAGCTGCCCTCACGCTGAAATAGATTGCTCCTCTGTGGAAAGTGCTGGGGAGGAGAGATCGACACAAAATGCAAAAGGAATAATCAAAGGAGCAGCAGAGCCTGTGGAAGCTCAGGTCTGCAAGTCTTAGCAGAACTGACTCAGCTCACAATCCACACAGGAAAAGAGTATCTGCACTCCCTGAAGAATTTCATTTAAAAGCAAAGAGGAAACAAGGGTTAGTAAATGCTATTGTTACAGAAATAGAAGCCACATACACCCAGCTATTTCTATTATACAACTGAAATCCTCTGCATTTAATAGAATCCGTGGCTGCTTTGCCAAGCTCTGGACTGGCAATTAAGAGGGGACATTGAAATGCATTGTTTTACCAGCTCCAAGGCAAGGACAAGGAATGGGATTTATAATGAGCATTCAGAAAGGGTTTCTTCCTTCTTTAAAAGTTAAAAAGGAAGTTACTATACCCTGCTGAAAGCTGTGCCAGAGAATGTCATCTTTTATCTGTGAAAACAGGTTCTTTATGTCTGAGGTAATCATGGGCTTTTCAGGATGTTGGAGAGGCTGCTTTGTCCTTACACCTTTCAGGATCTCAAGCACAGTTTCCAGAACACCTACACAGATGTGAAAATAAAACTCGTGAAGATAGAGGAGAAATAATTTCTAGAGATACTTCGAAGGCAAATTAGAAACTATGAGCCTACCACATTAAAGGAAGTCAGCTCTGAGGGAATGCAGATATGTTGGTCTTGGAAGCACATGAGCTGACTGCCAAAAATACATATTTGGCTTTATTTTCCATTCACCTTTATAAATAACAGTCTTGTCAAACACCAACCTCTGACTTCTTGGAAAACAAATGGAAACAGTAAATTTGAACAGGCTAGATTTGAAGAGTGAGTAGCAATTGCAAAAGGGACAGGAGGCAGGAAATCATTACTGCACCTAACACTGTTCTTATCCCAGGTCTGTTGATATAAGTTATCTTCAAAAGAAAAATGACCCTTTAATCATGCTAATTCCTCTTGCAGGGCTGCTGGGCTTAGACTTGCATAGTGAAGCCACTGCCTCATTTTATCGAAAAAGAAAAAAATAGCACAATCCTCTTCCATGAAAACACAGAAGTGCAATGCTGAATAAAAGAAAAACAAAATTCAGCATTTCATTATTGTGAGGAGTGGCATTGTCATCACCTGTCCAATGCAGATGATCCTTACAAATACTTTAGCAGCAAAATTTCCCAATTTCCATGGTTCAGCTGGAAGCAGCATCACTGCTAGCAGTGACAACTTGGCAAAATGTCTGGGATTCAAGTAATTGTTTTATCTTTACATTTCACTGTGACACTTTAAAGGGAACAGGTTTTTGCACCCCTGTAAGTGTCAGCTGAGACAATGAATTAAGAGCTCTGCTCTTGCATCAGGGCCAGTCCCACCAGGACAAAACCACTGCATGGCAACTTTTCACTTTGACAGGGCACCAACAAAATCAGGCAAAAACCCTTCTCTGTCTCTGATACGCTGCAAAGGCAAAGCTTAATTCCTTCAAGGGCACACTGGCTCCATCGATTGGATTATTCATTTGGTGTAATGGACTTTGCTTTCTTCCTGCAGCCTTCTCAAAACAAGAACAAAATGAAGATAAATCAGCTCTCACTCAAGGCTGGCAGTCTATGGATATTGATGGATTTCTGAGCCCTGCCGTACAACAGAAGGGAGGCATTCCCCAAGGATGTTTTCCTCTGCAGTCCTGTTACCCTCCCAGCAGCTCCCTGGCACTGGCACACACCACGGAAAGGCTGCAGCCACCCCTCCCTTCAGGCCTTTCTGTGCCATCGCTGACCCAAACTCCAGCTTTGCCTTTCCCAGCACAGGAGCCACTTTGACACCACAGCCCAGAACGATCCCTGTTTGATCCTCCAGGCAAAGGCCTAATCCCATTTTCCGAGGGAGCACCACCGACGCAGTCCCAGTTTGCCACTGGGACGGCTGACGTAGCTTCCATGGAGCACAAAGATCACTTCCCCCATCATTACACTGTGCCCATTGTGTTGCAGGCCATCTTTTCTCACGCAATGAATGAGCCGATTATGCCAACAAACTCAAACCGCTACTCCTAAGAATGAGATTTGCAGGTTTATCAACTGCCCCACATAATGGCCACACTTTCCGTCACTTATTAACTCGGCAGAAAGGGGGTGACTCACTCCATTGCATCACGGCATTCAGATCAAGGAGGAACTTGGGGCACAGCACGTTACGGAGAATGTTGAACTGTGATAATCCCTTTGCAAAGAGGGAAAGCGTAACAGAAAGTTGCTGGGCCAGGTTTTCCTTTGATTTACGAAACATTGTAGTTGTAATTGAGTTGACTACAATGAACAAACGCTAGTCCTGTGCAGAATAGGTACAAAAAGATTTCATTTTTTATCAGATTTAAATGAAATTTCTCTGTTCATTTAAATCTGAGGTACAAGAGCAGAATGTATGTCTGTGGTCAGTACACCCTGCCTGCGTGTATTTAATGTCTTACAGGGAAAAGGGGATTTCAGCCTGGATGAAAATAGCCTCCTTTCTAAGTGTTGCTGAGGTAAGATAATCATTGAGAGGAAGATGATGTCCTGGGTAATCACATAAATAAATCAGCACTGACCCCAGAAAATCTCTGATGCTGCCTAACAGAAAAAGCAGAAGACACTCGCTTTCTGCCTTTCCTGGCCTTACTTTAAAGCACTGTCTGTAACCCAGACAGAACCTTTTTGCAAGCCATTTAGGAACCTCAAAGGAGCAGGTATCTCTTTTTTTTTTTTTTTAAGCTTTATGGGGAAAATGCATCATGCAATATCTCTCGAGTTCTCCACAAGCAACTGAACAAAGCCAAAGTAAATCAGCAAGTGGCACGACATGCAAGAACCCAGAAACAAAATGAGCAATGAAATTGGATTTATCACAGAGAAAAATCTGAGCCATTCATTTGAGATGCTTATGTTTCGGTAACCTTTGGAAGAATGTTTGCTGTTCCATTATACAAACAATGGAAATATTAGATAAGGAAAAGAAGCGCCGTTGCCAAGAAAGCTCCGTGCACCCCTTCCAAACCACGAAACATGGAGATGTGATTTTATGGAAATACGACAAAGTGTCAAAAGTCCAGAGCCATTCCTGCCAGCCCCAGTGGGTCCCCTGGAACCCCTGGAGCAGCACATCTGCCCAGCCCTGGCCCACGGACACATCAGGGCACGGGAGCCAAATTCAACCTCCCCAAGTCCAACCTTACAGGTGCCAGGCCTGTTGTGCAGGACTGAGGCAGCTCCGTGTGCCAAAGCAAACCTGCCACAAGTTATTCACACACAACCATCTCGCCTCCATCCTTCCCAGCTGTTCCCACCCCTGAAAGGCCCTGTGACAATGGTGCCATGTGTTATAAATAGTATAAAGTTGGCTTTTCGCAAATATTAAGATGAATGCTGTAAGTACAATGTTAAAATAACTTTGCTTTTATTTCTGCTATTAACAAGAACTTAAATGTGGTAATAGTAGTAACTACTATAATTTTGTGTAAACTGTCTATTTAGTCAAAATAACCTCCAGTAAATATATAATAAAGACCCTACTATTAATATACCAACTATCAGCATCTACCATCTAAAGAAAGTATAGACCAAGGCACAAACTAGAAGTAATAATAAAACCACAGCCAAATAACACATATGCTCTAAAAAGGCAGGCCCAAGGGTAGCCGTACTAAACAGTTCCTAAAAAAATATGAATATGCATAATAATCTATAAATATGCAACAAACTGATGTAATGAAAAAAGTATTTAAAGAATTTCTCCAAGACAGTAGGGGTGCTCTTGGCTAAATGCCAAACACCCAGACGTTTTAACTTTGTTTTATTTGTGTCTCCTATTATCTTCTTATTAAACTTTTTAAATTTTACCAAAAAAGTAAACCTCGTTTATCACACATGTGACTCAGGCCAGGCCCAGCACTTTCCCATAGAGCAGAGCTGCAGAGAGCCACAAAGGAGGGATCCAGGGCTTTTCCCTGTGGAGAGAAGGGGCAGGAGGAGTCCCTGGGTGCCAGTGGGGAGGGTGTAGAAAGGGGAGCCCCTGAGGTGCCCACAGACCTCTCCAGCTCCCCCAGACATCCCCCAGATATAAAGGCAGAGAATCACGGAATTATTTGTTTGGGAAAGGACCTTGAAACGTTGTCCAGTCCAACGCCTACAGAGAATAGAGACATCTTCAGCTAGGTTGCTCAGAGCCCCATCCAACCTGGTGTTAAATATTTCTAGGGGTTGGCACATCCCCCACCTCTGTGGGCAGCCTGATCCAGTGTTTCACCACCCTCATTGTAGGAAATTCCCTCCTTGTATCTAATCTATATCAACCCTCCTTCACTTTAAATCCATTACCGCTTCTCCTATCACAACAGCTCCTGCTAAAACGTTTTTCCCTAACTTTCTTACAGGCCTCCTGCAAATACTGAGAGACTGCAGTGGCCTCTCCCTGGGGTCTTCTCTTCCCCAGGGAGAACAAGCCCAGCTGGGATACACCTGAGGGGTTCTGTCACTGCTGGACATGAGAAAAAGATGAAAGACTCTAAGTGTTTTCAGAAGGCATAGAGTGATTTACTGTCTAATTCTTACTCTTTTTATAAGGTGTTCTGATACAGACTCAACATTATTGGTGAACAGGAACGACACCACTCTAATCCCATTGGTTAAACCAGAGAAACAGAACCAGAAGGCGAAAACACCACTTGGAAAGAGATTGTTTTGAGAAAGATGGTTGTTTACCTATATTGTTTTGAGAAGAAGCTTTCTTGAGAGATTTTTCCCTTGGGAAAAGACCAGCAGCTACTAGCAAGCAAAAATCTCTCAGACTCGGAAATATCAGGTCCACAGGGTTCTGAAGCTGCAATTTCCAAATGAGGGAGTGTTTAGGACCCCCTTCCTTCCTAGCCAGCCCCCCATGGACAGAGCCAGCCCCTTTGCCAAGCACAGGTCCCTGGGAGCCTGTTGGGGCACTTGGGAACAGCCTGTGCCCACTGATGGAACCACAGCAAAATGCCAAGTTATCCAGGTTCTCACCAGCTCAGCCATGCTTGGCACTGCATGCACAACCAGGTGAAATATGAGTTTAAAGTTCGTCCGTGGGGTTTTTCCCTTGTGAGGTAGGAAAAACCCCAGCGAGGCCTTGGCCCTGACAATGCTGAGGGGTTTTTTCATGGCCGGGGCTGTTTTCATTGTTCAAACCAAACCTTCCGTGTGGGGAGAACTTGTACAAATAAGGGCTGGATGTGTGCTTGGAGCTTGGCTGCCGGCCTGGGGGGTTGACAAATGGGCCTGAGCTGCAAGAGATGTTTTGACACCACAAATAAGGATGAGGAATTAGGCGGTGTGGTGATCCAGAGAGAGGATGAGCGGGTCTGCTCCTAGAGGGGTTTTAAGATGCTGCTTTGAAGGTTTCCAAGGTACTTTAGCTCAACATCACAAAGAAACTCTTAAAAATCTACTTCCAGAGAGCTGGCAATGTTCCTTCTCAAGAAATTATAAAATCAATCAAATATTATCCATCCTAACCTTAAACGTAAAATAATGTAAGAAGATCTTGAACTTATGGATAATATTCAATGGTTTATACATGATCAAGTATATTCTTTTAACAATGAAAATGACGCTACCACCAATTTCTTTACATTCATGGTCCATTTTGACAGGGTGTTAAAATAAAGCTCAGTCTCTGGCAATCACAGAATCAATTCTTTTATATTTATATTTATATTTTAAACTTCTATTTGTCTGAATCAAGTATTTTTCACTCCCTTCCCAATTTCCTTTCCAAATTCTTCTCATCTCTGTAGCTGATAGAACACAGTGGTGCACCTGACTGCAATTCAGTGTGAACCAGCAAGAGCAGCTTCCAAACAGACTATTAAGTTATTAAAGGTGCATTTTTATAGAAGCAAGCGTGAGGAACCAAAACTAATGAGTATTAAAAGCAGCTGGTTAATTTTGTTGCATTCAATCTTTCTTCGTCTTTTACCTCATCGTTAAAATTGTGAAAGGCTTTTTAGATTGCAATAATGAAAAATAAACATACCTCCACAGCTGGCCTAATTGATTCTCCGTCTGTATCCCCCACACAACAAACATGCATTTGAAAAGAGAGAGAACTTCTCTGGTAGCTCAGCTAAGGGCAGTTGTGATGATTAAAAAGTCAACTTCTACAAGCAGAAATATTATCAGTTAACTCTTATTGGACCTTGTGTCTTTCCATAAAACCTTTTCATGGTATCCTGAGACCTACAGCCAGGAAAAGAACCCACAAAACAAAGCTGTTCTCCACCAGGGCACTCCACCAGCCCACTTCTGGAGCCTTAACCAGTTCTGTATCCACTAAATACCCACAGAAAAACTTCTTCTGTAGTTCCTGCAACATCATCACCAAGGTGTAACACCTTCTGGAGGGCCTGTTTGGGGTGTGGTTGCACAGGTATCACCCTGAAAAGGTCCTTCCTTCACATAAAAATTTAAAAAGCTTCACTATACTGTGGTGGGGCACAGCCCCAAGGCTGCCAGAGCTCCAGGAACCTTTGGACAACGCTCCCAGGGATGCTCAGGTTAGGATTGTTGGGGTGTTTGTGCAGGGCCAGGGGATGGACTCAATGACCCTTGTGGATCCCTTCCCACTCAGGGTATTCCATCATTCTACACACAGTGAATTCGTCACTTTTTACATGCCCTGCAAATTACAGTGTCCAAGTATTTTAAGCAAGAAATCAGGGAAGTTAATTCACTGACATACTCCTATAAGAAATAAACATTTTTGTAAGGAAAAGTAGATGAAAAAGCTAATGTAAATTGGTGGGTACTATATAAAATGGTGGGTAAATATAGTTAAGTATTGGAGAGAGTGGATTCCAGTCTCATTTGGTATTCATCCAACTAACTCATCCCATTTTACCAGCTGTCCTTTATAAGGTATCACTGATGCTCCAGTGGGCCTCGGAGACTCCAATTGCATGGAAAATTATACAACTGTCAGCACAGCTCTGCCCAAGGGGGGATTCAGCATTGTTTTGCAAAGTGACAGGACTAGATCCTGCCTATATCTGGTATTTCTGGGATAATGAAAGTGAAACTAATCTGAACACAAATATTTTTAAAGCAAATTCGAGTCGACATATATGTGTGTTTTGTCGTATAAATTATCTCCATAGATTTTGGGGAGGTTCTTTTTAGGAGCACTTAAATGGGAGCTTTTCATTATAATATAACCACTTTAAGGCAGGAAATCCCTCAGGCGTAACTGAGAGCTGGGATCTCCACTGCATCTATAGCTAAAGGAGCAATCAAAGACAATTTAAAGGAGAGACTGAAGCCTCGTAACCCATAATAATATTATTAGTTCATTCAGCATGCAAATATTAGTCTACTCAACACTCAGCAGTCTTCCCCAGCTCCACGCTGGATTGAGACACGAGTTCACTGGGAAATGAACCTCACAGCAGTGTCAATGACACCTGAGTTACAAATACGACATCTTGAGAACTACAAGGCCTTTAAAACAGTTCCAAAAATCACTTCCAAGCATGACTGATCCTACCAGTCCATAAGGGGGACATCAAATACCAACAAGGGAAACTAATTGAATCAGCTCTGAGCTCATGACTACTTCTTACTTTCTAAATAAACCAGTAAATTCAGGTTAGGGCACATTTTACCAAATTTTTATCATGTCCCTGCTGCCAGGAAACATTTTTTTTTCCTTCTCCAAGTAACTGTTTCAACACTTATCCCACAGAATTACAAGGACTTTATGAATATAAATTCTGGAAGAGCTTACAAGGCAGGGAAGACCCAAGTTCTACAGTCAGGTTCTTTTCACTGTTTCACAGTCACTCAGGATTCCTGCTCAGCCATTTGGATTCTTCAAAGAAGTGCCCTGCAGTAAATTCTTATTTCATATTTCCCATGAAACCATGTGAGATGTGCCACACACCAAAGTATGAAAAACAAAGGAAATTCAGTGAATTGTGCTTCACCAAAAATGAAGCCTGGTTGGAAAAGTGATTTTCAGGCACTGTAGCAAATTGTGGTTTTTCACAAAGGTATTCAATGAGGAATCCACAGTTTGCTGCAGGTACCAAAAGATAAAACTAAATATGTCAATAATTAATTTTCAAATCATGCCTGTTTGATGTTAGAATTCCATTTCCACGTAAGGAATGATTATGTTTCTTTCCTCTAAGAATAGTCACGTCTTCAAAGATGTCCTCTTCACTGAGCTTGGAATCAAGAAAAACAATGGCTTCAGACTTAGAACTAAATATAAGCTTATATTTGGCATAAGCCTTTAAAGTTTCTCGTTATGGATACTTTCTCTCCTGTGAAAATTTCCGGAGTTTGACAAGACACATTTCAGAGAATTTTTCCAAGCAAAACAATTAAAAGTAAGATGCAAGCTTTGCGCGAATGGGAATTCCTATTATGTGATCTACTTGAAAATTAAAACCCAGCGGAGCCTTCACGATTCCAAGGCTATGCTGATTGCCATTTGAAGCTGGAAAGGTTTTTCCCTAATGCACAAGTGATGAAGTGCACGTAATGCTTGGAGGAAAGTTACCTTATCTGCAGTATCAGATATAGATTACTGCTGGAGTCAGCGTGCCACGCTGCTGCATCCAAACACTCTGTTCCAATATGAGGAATTGAGTTTCCCTGATGTCATAAATTGAACACATAATGCAATTAACATCTCCTTTGAAGTTCACATTGACCAGGTAACCACTAGAATGAGTTGGCAAAACTTGACTGAAGTCACCGCCATGAACTCAGCTCAGACAGAGACTTCAGCTCTGACTTTCTGCAAACGTGGGATTCCTGAAGCTGAGACATTGATAGCTGCTCCTTTGGGACCCCTCAGCTGGGGTAATTTATGGTGCACACTACAATTGACATGTTTATGATCACACCAATAATTCCAGACTTTGAGGCATTTAAACACTGGAGGTAACTAAATGATTAATTTTAGAAAGAAGAGAATGGAACAAAGCCAAGACTTCTATCTTCTTGAAAAAGAAAAGAACTTAAAATGAACATCTTGGCTACTTTACAAGACTGCAGAAATATTATAGACTGAAAGACTGTGTAATTTCCAAAAGTGTTAATACTCCTTGGAGATGAAAATACGGTGACAAAAATAGAATTCTTAGAATGAAACAGAATTTTACTTGCACTTAAAGAGAAAGAAAATTGTATGAGGAGAGGGAAACATTGCACCATTGCCAATGCTTTATGGGGAGATATTTGGTTCGAGCATTGAAAACCAGACTAATAAATAATCAGGTAGATGTCTCTAAAAACACTTAGGAAAATAGATACTGGAAAGTTATGATTGGTATTATTAAACATAAAGTAAGGAACTTAATTTTACACACAACAGAAGTGCAACCATTAAAACCATCGATACAATCACAGACTGATGATTTAAGCAAAATTATCTATGGTAATATAATAAGTGAAGATTAGTAACCTATATATAAATATTTAAAAAATATATTGATCTACACAATAACATACTGTGCATCTCAAAAGGTCATTTCATACCCTCAAGATGTCCAAATACCTAGAAGCTGTTTTGAAGCAACTACTTTGCACCTTCTTACCCCCGGGAGCACAGAGATTCAAGTCTCTTTGCAATGCCTAAAAAGTGTGCTGATTTTTGGTGTCGTTTTAAGGAAGAATTAATGCATTTAGCTGTTAAAACAAGAAGCACTCCTTCCACTCTCATGCCAGCTTTAGCTGTAGCTGGGCCAGTTTACCTCCTTTTGTAGAAGACTCTTGTTTTATTATTGTTGGGAATAATGGCAGCACCATGAGAATTCTGTTCAGGTTGGCATCAAAACCTCTTTTTTCACTGTCTGGAGAGCATTTACACAAAGTCCCCTAATTCAAGTGGAGTGAGAGGTGCTTACCTTCTGTTGGTGATGTCTTCAGATGTCTGCAGAGCCCCTCTGTTTCCCCATATGTCTCTTTAATTTTTACTACTGCTTCTGTCCCTCGGAGTTCCATGAGGGAGCGCAGTTCCTGCAGTGTGCACCCAAACTCTCCTGCATGGTTGGCCTCGTTTCTTTGGTTCTTGGAATAAAAATCGCTATTTGTCATGTCACCCATCGTGGCTGGTTATATTGCTCCACTCGTTGGTAGTTGATACAATCTTAAAACTGTTTAAAAACCGAAGGAGAGGGATCTTGAGTTCCAATCCGGGAAATTAAAAAGAATCCCGCGTGTGTCCGGCGAGCGAGGTGGAGGATGCCTCTGGCGTGGAGGGTGTCCCTGACTGGCTGGAGGTCACAGAACGGCTGCTCTCAAGGCTGCAGACCAGCTCCACTCCACTCACCATTTCCCATTATGTTGCACCCAAGCTGTGGAATCTACATGGTCATTTCTTCCTCTGGACCTTTGGGAACAAGCAGAAAGGACTCGTTAGGGGGGAAAGGACTCATCAGACGGGTCCTGGCATCCCAGAGGAGCTGCTCAGCACCACGGGGGGATGTCCTGGAGGTGCTGCAGGTTGGCAGCATCCAGCCCGGGATAACACCGGCTCTGCCTTAGATAAAGCTCTCCATGGCTCGAGCACCAATAGCAGCGCTGCTCCAGTCCCAAGAGCAGCCGCTAAATGAGATGAGTCATGAATATTAATTAGTGAGTGATTAGCAGGATGCACCCCCAGTACTGCTCTGCTCCGTACAGCCACCCCGGGCTGTCCTCTGACCAGAACAAAGGCTCCCTGATAAGACTCCGAGGTTAAGAACGAGTTAAACACCACCAGTTCTCTAATGGGTTAAAGCTAAACCGTTTTTTTTCAGCCACAAGGGCGGTGAAACTACGGGAAAAAAAACTATAGAGCCACCATCACAAATGCAGAATATATTTAAATATATTACATCTTGCAGCCTCGCCTCCTGTGCAAGTGAGCACAGCAGGAATGCAACGGGATGTCTGGGTTGGAAGAGGCTCTCTGCCTCTGTGTGAGGAGTCCTTTCCCCTGAGCCCAGTAGCACAGACACACAGGATGCTGCCGGGCTCTCTCTTTTCCCTTCTTTTTCCCTTTTTTTAAATTTTCTTTTTTATGTGCAGTGTCGAACAAGTCCCATTTGGACCATCTGGGAGAGAGTTGATTACTTGCTAAAGCCAGCCTTTAAAACCCCTTTCCCCTTCCCATATTCTAATGAAGTTGGTTTAAATACTGCTGAAACCAGCTATTATATTTGGCACGCAGAGTTTTAACAGAGATTAAAGGTTTCTTTTTTGCCTCAGGCGGGTTGGTGAGAGTGCACTGTCTAATCTAGAGGTCTCAGGATCGTTTTCATAATAAAAAAGATCTTTCAAAGGGCGCCCCAGCAGCCTAATGACTGACCAACCTGTCACAGGCAAAGGGCACATGTTGAACTTTCTAGGCACAGCAATCCCCAGTGGAAATTATATATAAATGCCCAGATAAAGCACATCAAGAGGAGCCCGATGTGTTTCAAGTCCCGGTTTTATATTTGTGCGATAATTTTAATCTCTTTTAATCTCACCCAGCTACAGTTGACATAACACGTAGGGTTTGCTATTTCCAGTCTCGAAGGACATTGCCATTGCTCTGCAGTGACAGAGATCAGGCCTGTGTGAGCACTAATTTGGAGTTACCTTGCTCAATTAACAAAACTGAACCTCTACCAGCCCTCTCCCTTACAGCTGCAAACCTCAACCTTCCTTTGATTTTTATGGATGAAAAAAATTTAATTAAAAAAAAATGGAAGTTCAAGTTTCATTATGATATTACAAACCAAAATTAAAATACCAACCAACTGCTACACATTTCTTTCACCCATCCTATTTTACTGGTTTATCTTCTACTGCTCAGAACTTCTGTCACCCTCAATTCCACATATTGTTTTTCACATTCACGAGATGAGAATTTCAGCACAAAATGCTTTTACAGGAAACAACAAAGAGAAACTAGAAGCAGCAAGTTAAAAAGGCCTTAATTTGCCAAGCAATAGCCAAGCAGGAGATGGTGAGCCAGGCTCAGCTCTCCATGCCTGCATCCTGGGCACTGCTCAGCCTCAATCCATCCCCAGGTAATCCCCTGTGTACAGCAGGAGGAAAAGGCCTTACTCACACTGCTGCTCTGTCTGTTTGTAAACAGGATTGATCAGCATTCCAAACAGAAATAGCATCAGCCTGCAGCATTATTTGGGAAAAAAAATTGCAGGCCAGAAATGTCACAGATGCCCAGTCAAGCAGGCTTCGTCCCAGGAGGCAGCGAATCGCCAGGGCTCCTCCTTCCTACCAGCAGCGTCCCAGGCTCTGCCTGCTGTCAGCCACAGCAAAATGCAGATTGAGATCTGATTGTCAGGAAGGCTCTGAGGCTACAGTAATAACAAATAGCTGAAATAACAGGCTGCTCTTTACTTCCAGTGGTTAAAAAAGAAAAAATCATGTCTGTTCCTAAGTGCAGTTCAGGGTTTCAAAAACTGGGCATCTCAAACAGCCACGATTTTAAGAAAGAAGAAGGCAGAAAAAACATTGCTCTAATAAAAAAATCTTTTTAAACATTGCTCCAAAATAGTAAAATTGTTCTAAAACTCTTCCATAACACCACAGAGAAAAGACAATTTTGAGTATTTTCTGAACAGAATCATCTACCAATTTCATTTCTGATGCAAAGGGTACTAAACACAGCATCAAAGACCTTTTCTCCATGATCTTTCTGTGGGATGTGTCCACTCCTTTCAATCAAAGCATCTCTTTAGGCTCCCAGTGCCATCACTATAAATTAATATATTTTCTTCTATTCTTAGAAATTTATTGTCATTTGTCAGCCACAGCAAGACAGTACTGTTGCTTTTCAGCATGAGTCATTTGCCTGCTTAATTTTTAATTTCACCTCTGATTAAATATTAACCAATAAACAACAAATATGAAGTTTACACTTCCTTCAGAGCTCCAAAACCAAATCAGTGGCCGTCTGTGCTGCTCATGACTCACCTAATGCTGCACCACCAGGGAAACACCACCTCACGTTTCTGAGAGGCAGATGGAGGCACACAGCAGGCACAGAGCGTGACTGACGTTATTCCCGGCTAATGCAGCTCCCTAATCCCACGGAACAGGATCCTCAGGCTCCACTCCATCCCAGAATCTCTCCTAGCAGAAGCCCAGGCCCCTCGCCAGGCTGGCAGGACTGACACACCACCACCTCACCCCTCCTAAGTGGTGAATATTGAATATTTCTTCACCAAAAGCTGAGGAATAGGAAAAATTGTGACTGGCACGTGGCAATATTCCCATCATGGGGCTTTGCATCTGCAAAATACATCCAGTTACCACAAGTGGGAAATTAAGAGTCTAATCCACAAGAAACCCCATTATTACACTGGGTTTGGGTGGGGGGTTTTTGTTTGCTGGTTTTCTGGGTGGAGCTGAGGGAAGGGACTGTTTTACAAAAAAACCTCACAATATTGATATTTTCAAGATGTAGATATGTTCTACATGAACTACCAAGAAATCCGGATTAAAGCAGGTGATACTGGCACATTTTTCAATCAAAATTATTTAATATCCTTATCGCTGTTTTACACCAAGAGGGACACAGACTCTCAGATCAGCAGGCTAGAAAAATGACTCCTTTATTTTTGGGATGTGTCTCTCTTTTATACTATTTCACACAGACCAATTGGATTGGTGAAACAAAGGCAAACCTCTTCAATCACATTGGTTAAACCAGAGGGACATCAAGAAACCTCTCCTGTGAGAAAGAATGGATAAACATAGGTACAGTTACAAAACCATTTCTCTTGTTTACAGAAAATCACCTGGGAAAGGAATTTCCCAAAACCAAAACATCTCAGGCATGAAATGAGGGCTATATATCCTAATGACCCAATAAATAAAGTGAACTGGACTCCATCCTCTGGGTGCTGCTTTCACTCCTCTATCCATAGTGGGCTTCAGTGGATTTATTTCATAACCAAAAGCTTCCTGGAACATAAAGAGGCACCTTCCCCAAGCCCTGAGGGCACAGATTCCCACACCATCCTAGGGTCACCTCCTCCTCCACCAGGCAGATTTGGTGATCCCTGTGAGAACAGCTTAGAGGGAAAACATCTCTCCTCAGACACGCTCAACAGAAGAGAAATAAAAACTCCAGTAAATGAATTTCACACACAACGTTGGTTGGTTTTCCCAGACAAAAGCAGTCACTGTTAACAAAGGTTATTTGGTTTTACTTATTCTTCCCAATGCTTCTGAAACTAGAAAATTGAGTAAAAGAAGGCCCAAAGAGCAGTTTGAAAACCACAGACTGCCGTGGAGCAGAGATAAAAATCACAGCCCACTGAGCTACAACTCAGATAACCAAAGACTTCACTCACAGAACACCTGAGTAAAACACCATCCTTATTTCCCTCATTAAAAAGTCAGAATATCAGTCTGCACCTTGGTCTGGAATCTTGTGGAAGATGGATTTTTGTTGTACACATGCAATATAAACTTGAGCTGGCTGTTTAGTTAGGGTTTTTTTCCAGAGTTGCTGCGTCTGGGGGAAGAGGCTTCCAGTCCTGTAGAGCCCAAGTCAAATATTTTTCATCTCCTGGCTGCTTAGAGGAAATGCGTGCCAATTAAAACAGAAGCAATTTGGATGAGCTAACTGCAGGCCTGCTGGGAAAACTATTCTTTGATTTCCCTAATCAGGAAAAGTCTCATCTTGGAAGCTTGTAAATATTTTCACAGAGTGTTAGAATGTAGATATCATCCCCAAGTATTCTGACATCTGATTTCGTTTGGGCTTCTACTGGCAGGAAAGTTAACAGCAATGTAATGAAGCAGATTTCAGCAGAGCAGAATCCCAAGAGTAGCATTTCACAGTCCTTAAAGTTTGGACAAACAATGGATTCACCATCAGTAAAGAAAAAAAAGAAAAAAAAGAAAAAAAAAATTAAAAAAAAAATTAAAAAAAAAAGGATATATTCTTAATTTGATTGCTTTTTCTAAACTGCCACCTGAGATTATGGCGGCAGCTTTGATTTCAGACCTTGCTGGTGGAGGAATTGTTTGAATTCCAGGGTAAAGAGTGATCCCCCTCTCAGCCAGGACAGAGAGATCAGCAAAGCCCAGGCTCTGTTCACTCCTTGGGCACACACAGCTGCTTCTCCAGGGGTTAAACTCAGGGAATGAGCAGTTCCCACCCTTCCACAGGGAACATGACTGCCCCACTTGGACTTCACCTGGCTGTAGATAAAATTCCAGCTGAGCCCTACAGAGAACCCCCAAGTAAGCAGGGGGAAAAGCAGTGAAGTGTCACATTTTAGTGAGTACAAGGTGCATCACCAGATTCACCTCTATTCACTGATACCACTCCTTAATAAAACAGGACTGGAAGCAGATTTAAGGGAATTTTCCCTTGAGTCTGAGCAAAATCATCTGAGATGTGTTGAGACCACAGTTCCTTGAGCTCTGTGCTGGGAGCAGCAGGGCAACAACTGATTGCAGAGGATGAAAACCTCACAGCAGACCCCTGCAAGGGCAAAAGAGTTGAGAAGGAAAACCATAACCTGCTCTGTAGAGGCCTCCAGATATGTGAAATAAATCAAGTGTGGCCCAGCTGTGGTATCTTTTCATGGCAAAGCCAAAATGTCTATCCATTTGTGAACACAAACTTCATGGAGCAGAACAAGGAATGGAGTCTCTATCCAGCAGCCAACAAAGCTGATTAAATGCACCCAACATTGCCCAAACTCACGCTCTCTCAAAAAAAAAAAAAAAAAAACCAACACTGACTTTGAAGCTCAATTATCAGGAATGCACAAGATGCAGAGGGAACTAAGGAAAAACACCATCTGAATAAAAAATGGTTGGCACCTTACAAAACGTGAATATTTTTTTTTAATACCAGGAATTCAAGAGTAGATAAAGAAAGAGAAACCGAACTTTGTCGCTGAAATGTTCTCGGAAAATATTCCTGACTTCATCCCTACATTTCTTCATTAATTTCAAGTTGCCTTAAGTTAACCTGTCCATCTATAAAGAAGCCCCTGTATCCCTGGAAGTGCCCAAGGCCAGGCTGGATGGGGCCTGGAGCCACCAGGGATGGTGGAAGATGTCCTTGCCTATGGAAGCAGCTGGAATAAAATGGTCATTAGGGTCGTTTCCAACCCAAACCAGCCTGTGATTCTGTGATAATTCACTCATGATGAGCGCACACAGATGAGACATTCATTCAGTTGCTGTTTTCAGACAGAAACAGTTTTCCCACCATAATAGGATGACATTAAGACAATTAAGTTAAAGTATTATTTTAAAAATATTACAAAATGAAAACATAAAAAGAAATTCACAGGCAACTACCTGTTATAATCCCTTAACAACTGTTTCAGCCCTTCAGCATGAGCCTGAGCCTCCAGTCAGTACCAGTTTTGTTATCAGGTAGGATAAATAAAAAGGATTCCATGCCTCCTGTAGACCCTGTGGAATATTTGAAGGCCACAAAGGCCTTGTCACAAAAGAAATTTTTATTAAAGGGACACAAAATATCATTAATGTCAGTTCTACAATAAGCATATTTACTTAGGACTTCTACCAAACAGAATCTTGCCCAAATTGGCTGATTTTTCTTTTCTCCACTTTGTACCAGTGTAATGAGGGGAATTGAAATGAGGGTTGTGAATTCAAGTTCCTCCAGCCCCTGCTGCAGTGCACAGTTATTCACTCTACATTTGATCCCGAGCCTTTCCTCTGCTCCTCGTGGAAATGGCTCCAGCAAAGCCAAATGAACTCCTGACAGCAACAAAACTGCTTTAAAGGAATCAATTCAGGCCCATTAAATAATGAAATGACTCCATCAGTGACTTCTGGGGGACTGCAGCAGTTCCTGCAGACAAAACCCTTCCTCCCCTGATGCCAGAGCCTCTGCTTGAGCCTCACTCTCTGCCTGCAGAGATGGGATCTGCCCTGAAAAAAAGATGTTTTCCAGTTAAGTCTGTCCCAGCTACCACTTTTCAGAACTCTCTCTCTCATGCCCTGCTGGTGCTAACATGAATTTATTTTGTTTTGCTTCTAGTGCTCAAATGAAAGGTTATTTTTCATCAGCCATTTATGCTCTTGAGGCTCCAATTCCCCACTGCAAAGCAAGTTTGGGGTTTCTTTTATTCACTGCCTTCCTACACACCACATATTCCCACTCTTTGGGGATGTACTTCTGGCACTGAAAAGATCCATTCTACACCTCTGTAAGCTTTAAAAAATTCATGTTTTCGTGTAGAACTGATTTTATACAGCACAGTTGTTGCAAGGAGTGCCAACTTCCAAACAGTGTTATCAATTTAATAAAAAACACAGCTGGGGAAAAAAACTAAGGATATTCAGTCTTCAAACACTCAGTCTTAAATAAAGCAGATGTCGGGGGGAAAAAAATCTAAATTAAATGCTCTAAAAGCAGTAGGTGATCAGGTAAGGAACATATCCCAGCATAGATTCCTGCATCACTTCCAGAGTGAGGGGAAGCATTTTTTATAACAGAAAACACCCAAAAGATGTACTCCAGTGACACTACATCACAGAGGGATATTAGAGAGCAGCTCCTCACCATCATCTCCAGGGCAAAATATTCAAAAGTTCTTCCTTGGGCTGAGGTGCCTTTCTTTTTCCTCCCAAAATTAATAGTTCTGTCCAGTCTTTACAGTTTCAACCCAGGGGACAAGGATGAAAAATCCTATAAAAGAAACTCACCAGGCTATAATTCAGATATTTCCTTTACTTTGCTTCACTAAAAGCAAATTATTGGCACATAAACACTAAAAAGATGAGGCATTCTGCGTCTGTCCTTCATCTGTGTGTTTTACAGACCACCAGATTTCTTAAATCTAGAATTTGAGTTACCATGTGACCTTTAGCTGATTATCAGCTTAGTGCACACAGTCTCAGGGAGTTCCAGGAGTCTGTGTGCCTAAAA
Organism: Oxylabes madagascariensis; assembly: GCA_013400675.1. NCBI lineage: Eukaryota > Metazoa > Chordata > Aves > Passeriformes > Timaliidae > Oxylabes > Oxylabes madagascariensis. The sequence goes on from VYZR01081589.1 coordinate 19,344, forward strand.
TACCTGATTATATCTGATTTTATCAGAAAATTCTCCAGAACATCCTAAAAGAAATAGATTTTCCAGCGCCTTCCAACAAATAGGATCTGAGGCTCAACAGAGACTGATTAAAGCTGACAGTCCTGCTCCACCCTACCTAAAATATTTGGGCTTTTGTTCAGTCTCTGTTAAGAATAGACACTGAGTTTGATTTCCTAATCATTACCTTTTTTTATCCCATTACTGATCATTTCATTATAAAAATATTAAATGGCCTCTCTAATCTTCATACCTTCAGACTAACCCAAATATTTAATACTTTGGTAGAAATTGCCATTTCTCCTGATTGGTCACATCCATCTTGACCTCTTTTAACATTCCTTTCTCAGATTTTTTAACAATATTTTACAGGCACTTTCAATCCTAAAAAATTGAGATTAATGAAGAAAATCTTACCTATATCCGAACCACCTATCAGGCTTTTAATCAGTAAATTGCAATTTCATTTCATGATTCCTCTGTCACAGCTCTACCTCGAGAGCTGCATCAACCCATGGCTGGTTTGAGAGTTGTGAAATAGAAGTTAAGGCATTTCCAGTCCTGGATAGGATTTTGTCATAAGATCAATCTCAAGGACTTAAAGGAGGCCTGGACTTTATCACTTTTTAAATAAACTGGAGATAAATTGAAGCCTTCTCCTGCCTTCTTAGGAGCATGAGGATGAGGAAGTGCAGTGGGAGCGCACTCATTAACGTGAAATATGATTTTGATGGATTGCTTTTACTAAAAAGTTGACAGGTATCATGTTTTCCATAAATACAGATCTATGGGATAACAGAGAGAATAAAAACCTGAGGAAATCCATAACTGGCCAGCTGTAGAGAAATTCATTTTGTCGTGTCATGATCTGAGCTCTGGAGGTTAAAGTACCTTTCCAATTTTAACATCCATGCTGTTGTAGCATGATCAGTATTGACACTCATATCCCTGAGAAAGTGGCTCAAATTTCTACATAACAACCCAAGGGAGACCATTAAGGGAGAAGAAAAAGCAAAAAAAAAAGAAAACAACCACCACCAAAACCCTGGCGTTGTTCTGCTGTTTTTTGTGTCCTTCTGTCAGCATCTATCACATAAATCACCCAGCCATTAGCAGGGGAAAGGACTGGCTGACTACTGTGGTCTATAAAAGTCAAGAAAATCAAAGCAGATTTAACAGACCTTTAGCCAAAAGACAGGAGAGCACAGCACAGCCACACAGAAATGGAACCAGATCGCTTTGTTTAGCCAAAAAATGCCGTAATTTTGGTGTTACACGTACAAAGTCTTTTATCTATGAGTGGCTTCAAGACTGAGTGCAGAAAATTCCAGTTTTCCAGGGATTACTCTTATTTTTCAGGCGGGCGATTGCTCAGCAGGTGAAATGCTGAGCCTCAAACAGATCATGAGAAACAGCAGATCCAGGGGGGGAAAAAGGAGGAAGGGGGGAAAGGGAAGGGAAAAGGGGGAAGGGGAAAAGGGGGAAAGGGAACGGGGGAAAGTCCTCCCCCTCTAAACAAGCTAAACCAAGTTCCACTCAAGTCTAAATTTGCAGACCTCTCTTCTGGCACCTCGGTTTCACTGACAGAGGCATTTTATTATATTATTAATTAAAGATATAAAGCCAATACTGAAGCTTTTAGTGCAGCACCAATGGTTGTTAATGAGATCCAGGAAATAGTGCTTCCATGCAAAATAAGTGCAAGCAGAAAAATAAAAGGAAGAACACAAAATATAAAAGTAAAACATTTGGTTGTTAAAAAACCCCAAACAATATATAGTTATTTAATGGCTGACTAGAAATATATACAAGTGGGATTGGAAGAGGCACATTTTTCTCTTGCACCATTCCCATAAAGGCTGAAAAAGCAAACTGCAGGCTATAATCTGCTTTTCTGAACATATATCTACATTTTCTTTTTGTCAACAGTGAAAAGAACTTTTGCATCTTTTTCTAAAAAAAAAAAAATTTAAAAAATTTCTTACATAAGGCTGGGTTATTTTATTCTTGGGATGGCATGCAGTTCTCTAAAATGAGAATAGAGACCAAATTATAACTAACAGGGACCATCTCCGAGAGATTTTTGTTGCCACTGCACATTTGATGGCAGGAGATCATTTTAGTTAACTAAGGGCACAATCCCAAGCCTGTCCTGCTGTGTGCCTGCACATTACAGAGCATTCCCACCCCATCCCACCTATTTATCAGGATTAAAAAGCAGCAGGTAAAAGTATAGCAAATTTAAAATCAAGCTTTAACAGGTTATAAACTGCTAAAAATAAACTGCCAGTAGTTTACCACCACCAGTACACGGAGCAGAGTTCAGCTCCTATAAAACTTGGCATCTCTTCAAATCTCCTTCATGCCACTGAACTCTCAGACCATCATTATGCAAGGACCAGAAAGGACCAGAGGTTAAGATAAATAAGTTTTTAGCTTTGCTCCAACTTATGGAAAATAAGTTACGTGGTAGAAGAAAAAAACTTTTTCCCTTCAAAGGATAAATTTGTTTCAAGCTTATTATGTGATTTTTTGCTAAAAAGAAAAAAAAAGTCCATTTAAACATTTTTTACCGTCACAGCTTTATAAATTTTTCTTACAAACCAACCCATCTTTGCTACTAAAGAGAGATCCAAACCTGGGCAGCTTTGAACTCCAGCTCCACATGCAAACATCCTCGGCCGCGGGCTTGCAGGTAGCAGGAAGTTAGAACAACAAATTTCAATTGAAGTGATGATTTGGGCGGAATTTCTTTGCAGTTTTGCAGAGAGTGGAAGAGAGAGAGCACCCACCTCGTGTGAAATGAAAGCCAAGAGCCCCCAGCCCTCCCCAGCTGGCTGACTTCTCTCACCTGCCAGGAAAACCACAGGTGATTCTGAGTCCCTTTAGTCAGGGGAGAAGAAAAGGAAGCACTCGGACGGGACGGAACCCAACAGCCCCCAGCGCATTTTTAACCGCTAAGAAAATCAAACATAAACGTATTTTCTCCACAGTGATTTAGAAGATCTGCCTTGCAAGGCAAGAGGAGCAGAGCTGCTGGAGAGGTGTGTCTGCACCACGAAAATCCATGTGAAAGGAGGAGAGGGAAAAATCCATCCCCACAGGACGCGGGTGTGCGATGGGAACTGTCAGCCAAGGTCACTCCTAAGAAAGAGAGCAGCCAAAAAGGAGGTTTTAAATCTCAGTGGGCTTTGGCTGAAAGACACACAGCGATGTTCTGCAGAGGTTTTAAATAGGACATGCACAAAGGATTCCGAGGAGATGGCTATCAGGCAGCCCTATCAAAATACCAACTTTATTTTTTTGCCCGGGTTATTGTCATCCACGGAGAATCACGAAATCGTTTCGGAGCAGAAACGACGAGCTAGGATCTGACAGAAATCACAGCACGAATCCCTCACCAAAAGGGCCTTGCCAACACCATCTGAGGGGGATGAGGGACATTTGGGAGCCCCCAAGCAGAAGGAGGGAGCGGTGAGGGCCGTGCCCAGGAGCTGCCAGGGACGCTGGCAGAGGGCACCGGGCACCGTGGGACTCCAGCTCCTCTCCCTGGCACCAGCACACACCACCTGGCCCACGGGAAGGCACTGTGGGGACAGGCATATGCAGACAGAGCTGCCACGTCAGTGCCGAAAACCGGCTCATTAAACCTAAACAGCCAACAGGAAGAAGAAAAATAAAAAATAAAAATTAAAAATTAAAAATAAAACAAAGCAAAAATTAAAATTAAAATAAAATTAAAATTAAAATTAAAATTAAATAAAAAAAATCAAAATGGCAACAATTAATGCCTACCTTCTAGTTAAAACAAAGCAAAAATTAAAATTAAAATAAAATTAAAATTAAAATTAAAATTAAATAAAATAAAAATAAATGAAAATAAAACTAAAAAATAAAAAAATAAAAAAAGAAAGGAGTTGGGAAGAAAGATTTCCAAAGCCAAGCGTTCTCTGCATTCAGCTTGAGGGAAAGCATCAATTTTAGCAGAGGGAAAATAATATGAAAAAGCCATTCTTCCCTCAAAAACGTATATGAGTACAGACATTACTCTCTTTCTGCTTCAGAGAAGCAACATTTGGAAAACTACTTAACCTTTCTATTTTTATCTGGGTGCATTCAAATTACCAATAATGTACAACATGCTGTAACAAAACCACTGATGTAGGGTATAATTTTCCCTCAAGCACATTATCCTAGCTGGTGGCTCAGAAAAATAAGCTGATAAAACAGCAGCAGACATCAATTGATGGATAAAAAGCGATCACAGCTATGTAGAATGTTGCTGCCCAACCTTAAAATCATACAATTAGCCAAAAAATACAAGCTGTAGGACAGGACATACCAACAACCATGCATTAGCTACAGGGTCATCCCAAAAATCCTCCTACAAACACATTTTTAAGCAGACCAGCAGATTATTGCCTCATAATTTAGCTATTAACACACAGATTTATTTTAAAGCCATCATCATGCCTGGTACTTTTATTAAATATCTTCTTCCCTGTCAAGTTCAATCGGGATCTCATCCTAACCATGATGAGCTTTTAATTTTCTGTGCTATTAATAGCAACTTAAAAATAAAATGTTCTCTTTTGCAGCTATAAAACTGTAACTTTCTTTAGGAGCTGCAAGGGGGAAGAGAGATTAATCTTCCTACTCTGCATCTCTTAAGCTACATTAGTTATCTGCATATATGGGAAAAAAAAACCAGGAGAACAAGGAAGAAACAGGAATTTTCTCCAAGAATCCCTTAATGTACTCCCTGTAAGGATTTCACACGGCTGCAACACAGAAATGAGGAATTATCAATATACAAGGAATAAATACTTTAATTGCCAGGTAGGTTCTGAGTCCTTCTCAGTGACTCTTTCCCCATCATCAAGAGGTAACAGATTAATGAATGACATAATTAGCTGCAGGATGCACAGCCTCCTGTCCAGCAAAGCCCTTCAGCAGGTACTCAGATTTCAGCACAATTGGGGTCCTCATTAATTGCCCAGCAAATGAAGAAAGATGGGAAGCTGGAGATGAGTCTCATGGCACTCTGTGACCATCTGACACATGGATCAGATGTTTCCAGCCGCTCTGCCTCAGCTGCCTCCTCCCAGCAAGGGCAGAAGGGAAGGTACAAAGTTGTTCCAAGCCCTACCCTGGGTCTGGAGGAACAAAATTAATGCCAAGTGCTGCACACTGCCTTGCAGCATCCTGCTGCAGTGCTGCTTGCACCTGCAAAGACTGACACAAGATCAACTCCAAGGCTTCCATCAGAACCACAGAGCCCCAGCAGCTGCAGAAAAGCCCAGAGGAGACTCTGGGGAGACCTCAGAGCCCCTTCCAGTGCCTAAAGGGGCTCCAGGAGAGCTGCAGAGGGACTGGGGACAAGGGCCTGGAGTGACAGGACAAGGGGAAATGGCCTTAAGCTGGAGGAGGGTAGATTTCGAATGGATTTTAGGATGAAATTCTCCCCTGTGAGGGTGGGCAGGCCCTGGCACAGGGTGCCCAGAGCAGCTGTGGCTGCCCCTGGATCCCTGGCAGTGCCCAAGGCCAGGTTGGACAGGGCTTGGAGCAGCCTGGGACAGTGGGAGGTGTCCCTGCCCATGGCAGGGGTGGAATTAGACGGTCTCTAATGTCCCTTTCCACCCAAACCATTCTGTATTTGATGATTCCGTGACCTTGGGACACAACCAAGGCCCTGGGCTGCTTTGGGATGTATTCTCTGTAACTGCCTCGATGCTTGTGACCTTTCTTTTAGGATATGGGCCTTGCCACAGCTATTGAAGCCTATCTTTATCTAAAGATTGGAACACTGAAGTGTGTTTTAATGAGGGATAAACTGAGACCATCTGGATGTCTCAGCTGCTACAGAGCATGATTGTTTGCTGATTTTAACCATGGCTCTTGCAGAGAACATAGACCTGTGTTGCACAGAGTGCACGAGCTCAGCTTGATTTCTCCTTGTAATCAAATGTGTTGATCTAAAATCTATTTCCAGCAAATTACTTGTCTGTTTTGGGAACAGCTCCCTCCTCATCTCTTCAGCACAGTGATGGGGATAAGCAGAGACAATCGAGTCGAAAAGGTATTTTTGTGAGGGTCTGACAGTGAGTGTTCCCAGTGAAATCTTCCATTTTGGAACAGGACCACCATTTACTCACAAACTACATGCCAGGTACCAACTCAAATTAAAATCTGGAATTTTCTTTTCTTTTCTTTTTTTTTTTTTTACTTCAAGGGCTTTAGTGACTTTTTTGTTGTTGTTGGGTTTGGTTTTGGTTTGTTTTTTTCTTTCCAGAGATTTGTTGCAAAAAATTGATAATTACTTGGTCCCATTTGAATGGTGGTGGCAGGGGGACAACCTGCATTTCTTCATACACGTATTTCAATGGTTAAGTGTTCTGAGTACTGGATAACCATATTGCAATCAAGCTTCAATAGATCATTTGTTGACCCTGTATATATCCTGCAAGATAAATAATGAGTTTATNCCCACAAACCACAGCCCAGGTACCAACCCAAATTAAAATTTGGATTTTTTTTTTTTTTTTTTTTTTTTTTTTTTTTTTTTACTTCAAGGGCTTTAGTGACTTTTTTGTTGTTGTTGGGTTTGTTTTTGGTTTGTTTTTTTCTTTACAGAGATTTGTTGCAAAAAATTGATAATTACTTGGTCCCATTTGAATGGTGGTGGCAGGGGGACAACCTGCATTTCTTCATACACGTATTTCAATGGTTAAGTGTTCTGAGTACTGGATAACCATATTGCAATCAAGCTTCAATAGATCATTTGTTGACCCTGTATATATCCTGCAAGATAAATAATGAGTTTATTTAGGAAGGTAAAGTAAGGAACTACTCAAAACCACCACAACATTAAGGTGTGCAAAAGAAACTGTGAAAATAATTCTGCAGATTAATTATTAGAATATTCTCTAGACAGCTGAGATTTCTGCTCAATCTCTAATTAAACAAAACCAATAGGGGGATGAACCCAGATTTCCCATGTTCCCACAGATTTTTTTCCATGTCAGAAGACTACAGGCACTGGAAACTCTCCAAATTCTAAAACCTTCAGCAAACTCCAGAACTACTTCTCAAGAGACCAGGCCTGGGTGTGGAAGTGGGGATGGAGTGACTGTGCAATGACTTCCACCCAAACACCTCAGCCAGCAGGCACCATTAACAGTTTGAGATTAGAACATTCTGTTTAAATTAGTTGAAGTGCTGTTAATTATGCATTCACCAGGAATGACACCTGTCATGGACCTTAAATTCCAAGCAGATCTGAAAGTTAAAAGAGTAAAAGCAATAAGTGTTCTTGTAAGAGCAGCTACTCCAGGGATACTGAGATCATAAGTAATTTAGCATATTTTAGCATGGTTTTTTCACCCTTTTTCAATCTAAATAAAGTTTTTGAAAAGGAAATTGCTATCTGTTGCTTTTACCTCTCAAAAAGTAATCCAACACAGAATGTTCTGGCTTTTGACTATAAGGTGATTATTTGAAAATGAAATCCCATCCTGTGTTCTTTTCCTATCAGAGTATCAACAAATGCCTAAAAGGGAATTTCTGGAAGAGGTATCTTGAGATGCTTGGGAGAAATACCCCCCAAAACACCAAGACAAGCTGACTGCTCCCATTCATTAGGCTCCATCTGGTACCAGGGGACATTCCTTTATTGTTTTGTTGGGCTCAAAACCCTTTCAGGGACAACACATAAATATCTACAAAAATTTCAGATGGTTACTACTTTGATTCCCACTTCTAAACCCAAATGGTTTTGATAATTTAAATTCTTCATGTCACTCGTCACCAATGGTCATCCCAGATGTGTTGGAAAGCCACATCCCTCCCTCTGACACCAGGCCACAAATATTTCACAGTAAAGGATTCCCAAAGAAATGTATTCTGGCATTAGAGATGTGGAGGCATCCAATGGACCAATAAAATTAAACCTCCGCCTCTACAGGCAGGAGCAGTAACGAGGAATTACCAAATTCTCCAAAGATCCAGGCTAGTGCTGAATGTGCCTAAAATAGCCAGAGTTATTAACCATAATACTATTAACCTGTAATATTATTGGTCATATATGTGACTTGGTGTGTTCAAGTAGCAAGTTTTAAAACAAGTTTTAAACACTGGGATATCCATGATGAATCTGTTTGAATCAAACCCCCTGCCTTGACATGACACCTGAAATGTGCAAGTAAACAAAAGACAAATCCAGTTGTTTCCAAGGCTTTCACACCCATCAACTCCTACGTATTTCCTAGAGAAGCAAACTCACACCTCCTGCAACAGCTTTGGTTTTCTTTGTTATGTTTTGTGGGCCCATCTGAAATAATTCAGACATCAGAGGATTGAAATTACCGTACTTCGAGTAACTTTAAGCAATCTTCCAATCCGTATTTTTTAAATCAGAAACCTTATAGAGAGAGCACTCCCACAACAATCTCCAGAATAAAAGGGAATTGTCAATTTTTTGCATGTTTAACTACAACCCCCAAAAAATAAAAATACAAGCTTATCTCAGAAAATTAAGCAAAACTGATCAAAGCAAGCCCACGTCTCTGATTTGCATGCACCTAACCCACATGCTATCACAAAATGCAGATCCAGCCCACTCCTGATGGCAGTGAGCAACTCTGCCAGGTTGGGCATTAAAACACAAGATCCCATCTCTTGCTTCAGCCTATCTCAATCTGCTGCTCCCCATGTAAATCAATGCAGGGTTTTTGGCATTTTAAATCAAGACAAGTTTTGTTCGCATATGTTCCTGTGATTTATTGTTTTGCCTTCTTTGCAAATGAACAGAAAACACTTCCTCAGATGTGTTCCTTAATAACCTTATGTTTATCTTGCTTTTTGTCTCTTCGTGCAAGAGCAAAACTTCCCAAGTTCTGGCACAGCCATTTAAAAAGGACTTACATTCCCACTGTCGAAAATGATTTGTGGAAATAGAGTGAGTGGAACAGACCCTTCCCATCCCTGTTACAGCAACTCCAGTGACCTTGAGGAAAACAGACAATTAGGAAAAACTCACAGCTGTTATCTAAATTTCTTTAACTCTTTCTGGAAGCTGCAGTTGCCTGGTGTCACCCTGAGAATGCCAAGAGCACGTACGCCTCATTTGGAGAGGCTGATGCTTTTTTGGGACTACCCAAAAACAGAGGCCAGACAAAATTATGGGAATAAAAAGCTGTTCTATTTATTGAAGGGCCTTCAGGTACATTTTGGGCTACACCCAAAAATGGACAACAGCTCACGAGTTGTCACACTTTGATCAGTTTGGTCCATTTGCAGATTGGGGGCTTATCTCCCAATT
>VYZR01081593.1:3982-18315 GCA_013400675.1 Oxylabes madagascariensis
GGGATGGGATGGGATGGGATGGGATGGGATGGGATGGGATGGGATGGGCCATGGCCTTATTTTGTTCGTTCAAAATGGCGATGCAACATGATTAGGTCATGGTAGCACGGCATCAGAATTTCTGCAGCCCAACTATCAAGACAGAAACAAACAAACAAAACAAACTGCATATGCAAAAACAACTATTTTACACAAAACTTACCATCACTGTAACACATGCACACACACACACACACACAGAGCAGCTCACACAAAAACCTTCACTTGACAAGCCAACAACTGTATTAAAAAGTATTTGTGACACCTCTGAAAACCCCTACGCCCAACACCTTGAATAAAACAGTGCTTTCTTGCTTAAGCAGAAATAAAACTTAAATGAGATCTTGTTTTCAAAGCTTCAGCGAGAAGTAGGATTTTACAGTAGAGTTCAATACATGTGGATCTTAACTGCTTCCACTGAAGGAAGCTCTTACAGACTTCAGTGGTGCAAATAAGGTTGAGAAATAAGTAAAAATTACTGGGTTATAACGAAAATGCCATCAAGCCCAGAAATACAGCAGCACTAACTGGCAGTGCTATAATTCATCACAGATGGATGAAACAACCTTTACCATTGTTACTTTGCTACTTTTAAGTATGGTAACATAAAAACCCCCAAAGTTTCTGCTTTTTGTTTTTAATAGGTTTCTTACTTTGCTCATCATCTTAAAGCCTGTGTGCAGTATCTTCTTGGCTAGCTTGTAGTAAACAGTATCTGGTCTGTTGTAAGTCATTGCATTATCACACATCAGTTTAAAATCTGCCTGTAAAACACAAAACAAAAGAACTGTAAACATTTCACGTCCTTTGTTAAACAACAGGAAGATACCACTCCATCTTGGCAGTTCTTTGAAGAACACAGTATTATTCTAGCAGCAGGCTCACGAATGCAAGCCAAAAGAAGAATTGCATAGTCTGAGCCTCTTCTATCTCCTCAAGATGTTCAGTTTCCTTTAGAATTGGCTTCTGGTTATAAAAAACGCACTCTTTCCAGAACACCAAACATAACATCTTCTCCTTAACCAAATGGACCAAATGTACCTAACATTGGACCAAGCCACCAAAGTAACTTTTTAGAGCATTTAAGCCCTCTGCCTCCAATTACCAAGACCATCATAAAGACAGAAATTGAGAAGGGGACATGGAGGAGCAAACTGTGGGCCAAGAAGCAGACAAAGAAGTGTAAGTAAGCTACACTTCTAGTGATGGTCTTTCAAGTGCTGCAGAAAAAGCCAGTCTTTTGTTTGCCCAACTTTGAAGTAGATCCTTCTTTTTCTGAAGCAAAACAAATAAGTTTGCTGCAGCAATTGCCCATCTTCTAAATGCAGGAGAGAGTTCTTGCAGACTTTACTCTTAGATTATTTATTGTCTTGTGACTAGCCTCAGCTAGTTATATCAGACAGGTAATCTTTTGAGCAGACCTTGTTTCAGAGGTTAAAAACCTGCAAACTTCATTTCTGTATTAAGCTTATGGCTTTGTAGCTCTGTGTAATTAGGTACCCTCATGTATCTAGAAAGGGAGTCCCATTCCTTTTTCACTCTAACATGGGCAAACTTTTAACAAAGTTTTATTATTCCTCTGACTACCAGCAGAAGCTAAGTCCTTGAGAAAAAAAGAATGTGTCAGCCTAAAAAATACTGCAATTTTGTTTTTTTTAGGTTTCTATCCTATCAGTTTCAATACTACAACCTTGCCTGTAACTTAACAGTCACAGAGCTCCCAGCCCAACTTCCCTTTTAAGCTGTTGATTAAGACAAAGATGATCCAGCAAGACAGAATTTAGAGACCTGAAGGCATTGCTGATGGCAATGCTATCATGAATCCTTTTCCATTGTTTCCTATAAATCTCTATTGCATATTTAACGAAACAGAATAACAATCTTTGTCAAAGCATCTGTAAGAAATATAAACCATTCTTTGCTCATCTTGCTGGACCTACCTTTCAAAAAATGAGATTAACCCTGAGAAACAAGCCAATGCTCTCTTGCCAAGGCTACCATCAGATCAACATCAGTCTAGGAAAAAGCAATTCCAAAGGCTGCTAAAAATTCATGACCTTCATGAATCAGTTAAGGAAAAATCCTCTCCTTCAGAAGCTAGCGATACCATGAAAACATTTCTTACTGCACTGTCTGTAAAACCATGATGCATCTAATAAATTATTACAGCAATAACCATACACTTAATAACTAAGTTAATTTGCAAATAAATTCGCCAAGTAAGTTTCTGCCAGGAGAAAATTTCAAATGAAGTTCCATGAAAAACAAGATAATTAAAGATAAAAAATATGTAATTGTTATTGACTCGTATACAAGATGCTTCAGTATCTTCACAAGTTTCTTGCAGATGGGTCCAAATTACATTTAGACCAATCTAACAAGGTCTAGACCAAAAAAAGAAAAAGAACAAAAAAAAGAGCTCAATGGCTTAAGTCTTTGAGATAGTCTTACTCCTGTTGAAGTTTAGCAGCATAAATTCCTCAGAACTTTAGAAGATGGTCTTGGTTTCCATAGTAATTTATAGAAGATTGTAGTAGAATTTGACAGATTATTTGTAACACACTGAATATACAAAAGTGCTCAGTTCTGAAAAAAAGAGCATTAATCAATGTAAGAAAGGCTTCTACAGTTCAAAAAAATCTTCAGTTTCTTATGAGTTGTTAAATATCTAAATCTTTATTAATTCACCTTGAATTCAGTGACTGATTTGTACTCATTTGCTGCAATTTTTTCTTTCATCGTACCAAAATCCATAGGGTGTTTTATTATCATGGAATATCCAGGAGCAATGGCATCCGTGACTGGAAAAGCAAAAAACCCATGAGGATCTTTCCTAAAAATAAAAACAACACATTTAGATTTACAGCAGCAAACAAAATGATCCTTGCTTTTGTATCACATTAATGACACAACAGTACTACTTAAAAAACACTAAAAACATTCTCATAAAACAGATCCATGTTTGAAAATTTTCCAGATAAAGGAGAGCATTTTGATTTCATATGTAGACTTTTTTTCAAGAAGAAATTCCTGAAAATTTTCAATAAAAATGTCTGTTCTGGTTTGATTTGCAACCGGGCGGAAACACTAATTTTATGTTGTGGTTTCATGTTTGCCAAATCTCGTTTGCTAAATTGAGTGTCTTACTGCTGTGAGATGGAATTAGGAGAGAAAAGGCAAAACAGGCCTAACTTAAGTTTGAACAGATAAGTTTTATTAACACACACACTAAAAGAATGAAAGGAAAAAAAAGNCTGCTGCGGCTTATCATTGTCAGTTTTTCAAGGCCGAGCTAGAGAGAGAGTCGAAGTCAGAGCTCCGAGCGTCCGCACAGTCAGGAATCATTAAAAATACTTATAAATGCCACCTGCCCATCCTCTAGGTCTCAACAGGGTGGGCCCAGCCCGAACTGGCCTGCTCCCAGGGACTCCTGGGGACCCCTGGACTCCCCTGACGCTGGCTGGCTCGAGGGTTAGGCTGTAAAAGTTCGCTGGATGTTGAGCTGCAGCCTGTCTTCCTACTTTGCCAGCAATCCATGTGGGCAGGTGGGAAGAGCACGACCGGTCCCGGGCTGGCCCCCCGCAGCAGGGGCGGCAGGGCCGGCCGGGCCGCCAGGCCCGGGGGCCACACGGCGGACCAGGACCGGCTCTGTTACCTGTTCAGCTGCCTAGATGGAAAAAGGGAGGTTCCCTAAGAGTTTCTGATATTTAACCCCTGGAAGTTCATGTAGACGTACCCTGTAACTTCCTGAAAACTCACTTCCTGCTCAAACCACGACAATGTCTTTCACTTCAATGATCAAATAATCAATTCAAGCTAGTTCTTGTATTTCTTAATAAATTCTTGTATGATTTCTATGTCTCTGCACTGCAACTTGATCTTTTGGCTTCATTGAGGAAAAAAGCTCAATTCTTCTCATTCATAAGGTCCTTTAAAAATAAATACAATGTTTAATTTTTTAAAATTAGTTCCAAATTCAGCTTATTGCTACAAAATAAAAAAGTAATTTTTTTAAACATGACATGCAGGTTTAAGAAAACAATAAAATAAAAAGCCTCTCCAAATTCAGAAGATTATCAAGTAACTAAGTCTAAATTTTCTTCGTGTTTGACAGTGGACACTGAATAAAACAAAATTTAACTAAACAGTTCAATTTTAAAATATTGAAGAGTTACAACTGGCTTTTAATTCCTCAACTAAGTCATTAATATTTAATAAATTTATAATGGCAATGTATTCTCTGCCCAAAACACTTATTTCCCTGCCCAATGCTAGAATTGCAAAGTTGGTGATAATTTTCCTCAACTTATCTTTAATAACTACAAGGTCTGACACGGTTGCAAAGGTTAACAAATACATTACAGTCAGTCTCTAGGCACCACTTTCAAACAGAAAACCAGGGTAAGAAGTTGCCAAGTCACACATATAAATATGTATCAGACACGGCCAACACAGCTATAGACACAATAACATTTACTACCTTTGAAGCTGGCGAAGGAAGTGTTCCAGTAATTGCTGGATCGGTGTGCTCTCATTTTCAGCTGCATTTTGAGATGAAAACACAGATAAATGCAATGAAACAGCAAATGCATATATTTATTTAAAAATAAAAATACCAGAGAGAAAATCTTACTACAAGTACAGCTTGTACTGATCTGAAGCTGAATGTGACATGGATTTTAAAGCAGAAGCACATCAGATTTCTAAGCACACACTACCTATTTCTTCTTTTATTTTCTGAGCTTTTTTTTTAATCACATTTAAACCTAGTAGCCATTAAGTCAGATGTAGTGCTAAGTTTAGTAGCTCTAAGAATATGTATTAGTAAGATTAAAATAATTATGTTATATATTTTTGCAGAAAAACTGAAACTTGGTTGCTCAAATACTGCAATTGGGAAATCCACATTCTTGCAACATGTTCGCTGTGCAATTTTAATGGTTTCTTCAACATAAACCCCATGCAATTCTCTAAATCTTTCAATCACAGAGTGACAAACAGATGCAGACTTGCTGGCAAGAGAGGAAACAATTACACTTTCATTTCCTGTACAGATCACACAAGAAACACTACGTGTTAATTACCTGTCACTTCAGAGAGACTGGCTTTAGTGAAGCGTGAAACATTAAAGAAGCATCAAGAATTGAAAATCCAACTCTCCATCATGATAAAGACATTTCTTTTCTTAACCAGAATAGGTCAGGTAAATTATATGCTTTCCAATACCATTTTACAACCAGATGAAAAGAGAATAACAGGAATAGTTTTTATATTGTCAGTTTTTAAGGCTCCTGATTACCTAGAGACATAAAACTCTGACCTGAAAATTTCAGTTACCATGACAGCTGACGGCCACCATCCCTCAATTTAATGTGTGGTCACAATTATAAAATTAATTGCGATTACTTGACCAGTCAAAGGGCAGTATTTCAAAGAAAAGACTCACAATATTCCTAAAGACACAATTTTTTGCTACCAGGTTCGACTTGCAGGCTTATGTGTAACTGAGATCGTGATATAATTGAAAATTCTCTAAAGTAAAGGTTTCCACTGAGTAATGCTGAGTTTTAATTACCAACCAATGGCTACAGGTAGAAAAAGCAGAGCAAAATCTGAAAAGATTAAACATGCAGAAGTTGCCACACACAACTGACAAATATTTTGGCTGGTGATAAGAATTAAAGAAGATTTGTAAATGAAAACCAGGGTTGGTGTGTGGTGTCTACAGTCTTTAGAGACACGCTATCACAACTTCCTTTCCCTGACAATAGAGATACAAAAACTCCACATAGGTTAGAAAACCAAAAAAAAGACCATAACAACACCTGAGAAGTCTCCACAAGAATTTTTTCCCCAAGTGAAACTTAATTTCAGACATTCTGATCACTGTTGTGTAAATGCTAAGAAGAAGGAATTAGGGGAGCACTGCGGGCAATAATACTTTTATAATGAGGTTTACTCTGCCTAGGAACAGAAGCCAGAGACAGATGTCCTTGACAACATCAGTCACTTGAAAATAAACCTACTAAAACATGGAAGCACCAAGAGGAATATTGACTTTTCAGATGGCAGAAAAGTTCTCAGTGTTGGAAGAAGTCCCTACAGTTCAGTAAATCTTCATGAAAATTTTACATTTCAGTACCTTTGACAAAAGCTTTGTTTTGTGTGCTTTTAAAAAAGAATCAAAATAATTTAATCTTTCACACTGCTCACCTGGCTGAGTTCTGCATGCTCTGACAGGACGATCTGGAGGAGGTTCAACCTCCACCTTTTTTCCAGGATCAAAGTCATCAGTTTCTCCTTCAGTGTCACACTGTTCCTTCTCCCTTTTCCTCTTTTTCTCTTCCTAGGACAGCAGAGAGAAGACATATTTTAGAAGGACGTACTCGGAATGTGCAGTCCCACAGATCAAAAGGTAAGAAACAGTCATGTTTTTAATTTGGAATACCCATTCAATATCCAAGTCATAATATGGTTTAAACAATACTGCTGACATTTTCGCTATTACTTTTTCAATTTTCTTCTCTGATTAAAATAATACTGGTAATCTTTTGCTACCTTGTATTTAATACAGTACTGTTCTATCATTCCTGCATGTTTATTGAAAAGACAAATTCTGGAGCTATCGATATGTAAAACTCCATGATAATAAGCTACACCAGAGAGCAAAGAAAGTTAATTCACTATTGAGTAAAGATCAATCTGTGGCTCCACTCTCATCAATGTATTTTTGTTGTTTATCACCTTAAACAGAAATGAGTAAAATATGTGATAACTCAGCCAACAAAAGAACCACAGGAAACAGCGGTGGCAATTAATGATCTCTTGCTGAGTTTTAAAGCAACGGCAAACCTAAATCATTCCCAAAATGCCGCAATCATCATTTACATTTGCACAGAAAAACACACTTTCATTAACCTTCCTTAGACTATGGTTTTGTTACCTAGCTATCCATTAGCTTAATTTGAATGTATTAATAATCAAGTTCTGGGAAAAAAAATCCAAATAACCCCCACCCCGATTGCAAACTCAGTAAAGGCAATTGATACTGCAAAATCTTGTCTGAAGGACAAGGCTTTGCTACATTTCAAGTCCCTGGAACATCAACCTGGAACATCTGTACTAAGAAAATCATGCACTATCTGTGCTGTATTCAAGAGCTTCTGGACAATCCTATGAGATCTGTCACTTCCAGTTGATTTTTTTGTTAGGCTTGTATTAATATTGATAGATGTTAGCCACAAACACACAAAGTAGCGCCGAAAAATCTGTCACACAAGAACAGTAAAACTACATGACAGGAAAGAATTAAAAAAGCAGAAAGATCAGAGACCCATTACGGCACAAAAGAAATACTATTAGATTGTACAAGTAGATGTGCTGTCAATGTCTTACTGATTGATTTTAATCAAACTCCTCAACGTTCAACACAGACAACTAAGGTGACCACACTACTTGCTACTAACAAAGCTACAAAGTCCAGCACACAGGTTATTCCAAGAGTCAACCAAGTAACACACCACAGTACTCAACAATATCAATTTCAATGTCCAGCAACTTGGCACACCTCAAAAAGACAAATGAAGACTAGATTTGTTTGAAAAGCTGAAAATACCCTCCCTAAAATGGTAGCAAAACATGTTTGTGACCTGGCTAAAATACAGAAACATGCATTCAAGGCAAATAAATAAGGAAAATAAAAAGTTATAAGAAGGAAGCTTTTACTTTGCTCACAGAATCATGACAAAAGGTATCTCCTTTAAATGGCATGAGTACACCAAGTCACACACCAGAGTTCTCTACATTTCTGAATTGCTATCTCCAGACAATAAGCTTCTTACAACAGTGATTTAAACAAAGTTCTGCACCATATTTTAGACCTGATAAGCAAGCATGAAAGCTGGTGAGTCCGAATTCTAAAAATCGCAGCTTACCTTTCTCTTTCTTCTTTCCTCATCATCTAGATGCTTTTCTTTTTCCTTCTCTGACTTTTTCTTCTTTTTTTTCTTCTTTTCTTTATGTCGTTCTCGCTCGTGATCTGATCTATCATCATAATAACTAGAATCATGCCCTGACCCAGAAAGTTCAGTGACTTCACTGCCTCCAACTTTAAGAACCAGCTTTAAGGGTTTTTCCAAAGGCTTGTCCACATAATCTAAATTAAAAAAAAATAATAAATAAATGCACAGGGAGCTAATAGCACACAGCAATTACAGAATCAGTCTCAATTAGCTCAGAAAAGACTGCTGAGATTGAGTCCAATCTACGACCAAACACTACCATGTCAACTAGACCGCGGCACTAGGTGCCACATTCAGTCTTTTCCTAAGCACCTCTAGGGACAGTAACTCCACCACCTCATTGTAATACATAATCATCCACAGTAACTCCACAGCTCATTGTAATACATAATCATCCTTTTTGTAAAGAAATTATTTCCCAATGTCCAACCTGAAGTTGCCCTAGTGCAGCTTGAGGCCATGTCCTCCCGTCCTGTCACTGGTTGCCTGGGAGAAGAGACCGACCCCCATCTGGCTACAGCCTCCTTTCAGGCAGCTGCAGAGTGATCAGGTCATCCCTGAGCCTCCTTTTCTCCAGGCTAAACACCCCCAACTCCAAAGCTTCTTCTAGAACTATTGTTCATAAGAATTCGCTGCAAATCAAAAATATACACAATATATTTCGAAAGAGAAATAATAGCTAAGACTAACAAACCCAAGCTAACAAACAGTCGTTCCGCACGTCTTACGTCGTGATGTTCCACAAACCCGCAAGACACAAGAAACCGGCTCTTCGGCCGCCTCTGAACACGTCGCAAGACGTGCAGAGCAAGGTGAAAAAATCCAGCATCACTCAAGCACCGCAGCGACCGGATCCTCTCCGGCGCAGCCGTGGGGAGCACGGAGACGCTCGGGCTCAGCCCCCGCCGCCCGCCCCGCGTTCCTCGGGCCGCCTCCGCCGCCGGCGGCTCCGGCAGTCGGGGCAGGGTCTCTGCCCAGGCCCCCCAGCCCGCGCAGGACGCCGGGCCCCGCCGACAGCCGCGCCAGGGGAAGGGGCGGGCGCATCCCGGGTACAAAGAGGCCCCCCGGCCCTTACCGCTATAGGCGGTAGCGGAGGTCGAGCGCCATTCTGCCTTCTCAGCTTTGTGCTTCTTGTGCTTTTTCCCCATGGCGGAGCCGCAGCCGGCCCCGCCGGAAGCGCTGGGGCGGGCGGACCCTCCCGCCCGCCGCGGAGGAAGATCCGGGTGAGGGGCCGGCCCTGCCTCGCCCAGCGCGCCCTTTACAAACAGCGGCTGTCGCAGTGGGTGCCCGCTGCCTCAGCCTCGCCTGCGCTCGCAATTCCCGTCGCTCCGGCGCGCCGCTCCCGAGGCCGTGCCTGCCTAAGGGGGTTCCCCGTCCCCAGCGCTGAGGCGGGAGCAGCGCGCCCGCCCGTCCCTACGCGCGACTGCGCTCGCGGCGTGTCCCGAGGCTGTCGTCGCCATCTCCTGAGGGAGGGAAGTGCCGATCCCGATCCTGGTCCCGATCACGTACCCGGTCTCTGCGGTGGGCGGTGTGCACCTGGACGGGGCGCCGGGAAAGGGCCGTCCGCGCCGTGGGCGTGTAGCAGTCGCTGGAAGTCACTTCTCTTTGGTATCGCTTTTCCCCTAGGAGCGAGAAAGATGGATGACGCCGCTGGAGATTTGAAGCAAGCACTCCCAAACGTGTGTGAGAGCGCTCAGATCCATGTGGAAGTTCACCAGAAGTCGAGCAGGTCTCTGATCAGAGCGTTGCTTGCTGCCACTTGTGCCTATTCCCTCTCGGCCTCGTTCTACAAACCATCAAGAGCCCGCAGGACCCAGCTCTGCCTTCTC
This sequence comes from Oxylabes madagascariensis, assembly GCA_013400675.1. Lineage (NCBI taxonomy): Eukaryota > Metazoa > Chordata > Aves > Passeriformes > Timaliidae > Oxylabes > Oxylabes madagascariensis. The sequence goes on from VYZR01081593.1 coordinate 13,872, forward strand.
TCTGCTCTTCCGGGAGTTTTCTCACCTCTGTCTCTTCCTAACAAATGCATTTCTCTCAGTTGCACCTTGTGGATCAAGTCATCCAGTCTCATAAGCTGTTGGCCACGTTCGGAGTTTGCCCCAGTTTATCCTTGTCTCTTTTGTGTCGGTGCTCACAACTGCTCACTGTACTCCAGATGTGGTCTTACAGAGCCAGCGCGTGGGAACAGCTGCTCTCCCTAACATCTGCAGTCTTGGTAGCACAGCCTCAAATAAGGTTGCCCTCATTTGTAGCAGGGGCACACTGCTGACTTATTGCCATCTTGTCCACCGGTACCCGTGGGCCCTTTTCTGCAAAACTGCATGTCATCCAGTTGGCATCTGTTCTGTTATCTGGGCAGTGGATGGAGAGCTAAGATTTCATGTATACCTTTGTTGAATGTCAAAAGCTTCCAGTCAGACCATATTGCCAGCCTGCAGACGTCCCTCTGAACAGCAGCCCCGCCCTCCAGAATACTGACAGTTCTCCCTGCTTTGGTGTTATCCATAAACTTGATGCCCTTACTTTTCATCCCATTGTCAAGGATGCAAAAACAGTGCTGATCCCAATGCTAACAGCACCACACCGCCTTTCCCCACCCAAGTTACTGAGCCCTGCTTAATCTTTGTACTAATCACAGCCTTCTGAGCTGGATAGTCCAACCCTCTTTGTCCATTTATCCAGTTCTTGTCTTACCACTTTGGCTATCTGAAGGATATGGGAGAGCATGTCTGAGGTGTTAGGAAAATCAAGGTGTAAAATATCCACTGTGCTATTTTTGCCAGGCATAACAAAGAACTGAGAATTTGCACTCGTTATAGGTGATTGCAATTGCAAAATTAAGTTAAATCTTCAAATGGTATTACTTGTCCTGTAGTTTTTGTCTCTTCTGGAATTCTCCTTATATTATGTCCCCATCCTGACGTTTCAGCTGTCCTGAAAGTATAATTGAGCTTCCAATCTAAGCTTACCAAATTCAGTCTGTAGCTTGACTCTGAGTCTTTCTGGATTTCCTACTAAACCACAGATTGCATAACTGCTTTCCATTCTTGAAGTCTTCTAGCTGTCTCATTCAGAATCCCCTGATATGACCTCAAACAGAGCAAATAATATTATTTGGATTATGTCTTTTAATGCACAAATTAAAAACAACTGTCAAGTCTGTTGCTTTTGCAAACAGACTGAATCTGACAGGTTCTTTTTTCCTGTAGAATGTTGAGGAGGTTTGAGTGGGTTTGGGGTTTTTTTGTGTTCGTTATTTTTTTGAGATTGGGGGTTTTTTTGGTTGGTTGATTGGGTTTTTTTGGTGTATGTGAGTTGGAAGCTGTTTTCCATGAAGGCCTCATGTATGAAGTAGTGCATAATGCACACTAATTCAAATTTCCTTATAAATGTCAATACCATAAAGTAATGGTGTTTCTTTCTTTTTAGTGTGGCCAAGAAAGAAGATATTAGGATGAGTGTCTTAAAGCTGTTGAACAGACACAACATCGTGTTTGGTGATTACAAGTGGACAGAGTTTGATGATGCTTTCCTTAACAACAATGTGCAGTCTGTGTCAATTGTGGATACAGAGCTGAAACTGAAGGACAGACAGGTATTCCCGGTCAAGAATGTGCAGCTCTGTTTATGTGCCCCTGAAGTAGTTGTAGGTAGACTGGTGGTACCCTAAGGGCATAAGCAAGACAAGGTCTATAGGGTGATGCAGTATCTCTTCTTAGGCTGACTAGTATAACTAGGAAAATGTGGCTAGATTTTTTTTGCCACTTAGTAAGGTCTGAAACAGAGGTAGTAGGCTTCAGAGATAAATGCCAGCTGAGAACTGTAACTTTCTTTTGTTCAACTAGCTTTGAATAAGAAATATGACACATAACAAATCTTTTTTATGTTCATTCCAGCCTATTGACCTGAGCATAAGCAGTCTTTCTCTTCATATTTTCCATCTGAATGAAGAAGGACCAGCCTCTGAAAACCTGGAAGAAGAGAATGAGGATATCACTGCAGCTCACCACTGGGTGCTACCAGCAGGTATCTGTGTGACATTTCTGGAAGCTCTAGAGCAATAAAGAAAATATTGCAAAGGCTAGAAGTGTGTATAGTTACCTGTTAAAGGTATCATTTTTATTTATTGTTTGTCTATAAAACAAATATGTTTGGACTTTTTCCTATATGTAACAAATATATTTGGACTTTTTTCTTTGTGGTTTTGACTGAACTGCTGCAGGTGAGTCCAAAACACGTCATTTATTTCTGTAATGCTTGTCGATGTGTGGAAATAACTGGTCTTGTGGTCTAAAATATGTAGTCATAATCAGAAGCATGCAAGTTTTTAACGCTGGTGGTTGCATTCCAAGTTTTATTTAACTTGAAGACCCACAAGAAACTCATCACTTTAAATATTCATTTTCCAGAGCCCGCTGGTGGCTTCCAGCCCCCAAGACAATACTGCTCTTATACATGAAACAGACAAAGTAAAGAGATTTAGTCCTTGTCTTCTGGAGAGGAAAAATAAGGGTTTCCTCTGTGACAGAGCCAGACCTGACTGTTACTGCTTTGTGCTCGGGGAAGTTGGATTCTCTGTCTGGAAGGAGAAGCACAGGTGTGAGCTTTAGCTCAGAGAGACAGTAATTTTGGAACGTTTCCTACTCTTTCCATGTTGTGAAATGCCTAACTATCCATTACATTTGTTTTCAGGAAGAATTAAATCTGATACATTGACATTATTGCCACAGTTTTGTGGTTTATGGTTGTTCAGTCTTTTTTGCTTTTCTTTGGTGAAAGTTAGAAGCCAACAGCTAGGAATGATTGATACTCAAATGACAACTTTAATTTTTTATGCATTAGTCAGCTACATGGTTTTTTTTGTCCTCTACATCTTGATGTTAAAAAAAAAAAGCAAAGTTAAATGATAAAATTTACCTTAGAACCCTCCTCATACCACAAGTTTTGATTGCTCCCTTGGAGAAATGTAAGTTCATCCTCTACTGAGGATGGAAGGAACGGTATTTTTCATTTCATGTTAAGAAATTAACATTAATTTCTCATCACAATTATTGGAGGAAATGGAAGCTGGGAAACTGCTGAATTTGTTTGTTAGAAAGTGGTGTTTGCGTTTTGAGAAAAATAACTTTTTTTTCCCCACAGATGCTTCACTTGCTTTCATGTATCTGTTCTCAATTCTTCATTTTAGTTGAGCATAATTTGAAAACTGTTTTTTGCTGCAACGATGAGTTACAAGTTTCCAGATTGATTTATCCTAAACAGTATATAATATATTGCTTTTGCAGCTGAATTCCACGGCCTTTGGGAAAGTCTTATCTATGACACTGAAGTAAAATCAAATGTAAGTTGGAAATGAATAACATTTAAGATTGCTTGAGGAGAAGTAAGAGCTGAAATTAAGCCTGTTTGAAGTTTGCTGCACCCTATGGAGATATGGGTGCAGGCTGAGGAGAAGGGAATAGGAGTTTAACTTTGTTTCTGGCAGCAGCTAAACAGTTAATGGGCTTGGCAGTAATGTTAGCCAGCACTGTTACTGTTCATGCAAATACATATTCAATGACTTGACCAGAGCTGAGTGCCCTACCTCTTGAATGCTGGCAAGACTTTGGAAAGTAACAAAACACTTCCATGGGGTCATTTTCTAGTTGAAGATCCTGTGCATTCATCAGAGGTTGTGATGATAACTGCCAGAGCTTGGCAATTAATACTATAATCTGAAATTTAGTAATTGTGATGCCAGTAAAACCCACAAATAGTTCAATTCAGTGTCTAACTGAAGTTCTTGGACACAAATAACTAATTCATTAGCTTATTTATAATACCATAGATACAGTATTCTCCCTTAAGTCTTTATAATCAAATACAGAAAAGCAAAACATTCCAGTGATTGTACTTCTCCATTTATAAGGTAAATATCAATTAATATATCCACATTTGTCTAATTTATGGAACAGCTTTCAAAGTGATCTGTGAAATGACAAGACTATTTAATTAGACTTGCTGGTGTACTAAATAACAGCAAGCTGATCACTGTTGAGTGTAAGTGTACATGAGTAGAAAGAAATGGTTGCTTTTAATGGCTAAAACTAGAACTAGTGCTGTAAAATTGTGATAAATCTTCATTCTTTAAACCATGGAAATGCCTGAGCATGGTTGGGTTTTACAGGCTCTGAAATGGTTGCTGTGAATTTTCAAAATAGCACAGTGCAGATAGAATTTTGAAAAGTATGTGGATTAAGCTCAGTTGTTTTTGCTATTGTGTGATTACTCCACCTTGAGTATGAGATATTGCAGGAGCACCATTGTATTGTCCCGTCAACACGTTACAGGTAAGAGCAACAGAAGATAATGTGGTATCAGGTGTTATTATAAGTAAATTATAGATTCACACCTGAAGTTTATATTCATTTTATTGAAAGAGTT
>VYZR01081596.1:0-50011 GCA_013400675.1 Oxylabes madagascariensis
GAGGTGAACCTGGTCACAGGGACTGTTTGTGCCTACGGGGACATCAGTGTTCACCACATGCATCATCCCTCCATATCTTCATCTCTTTGAGAAGATATCAAACCTCCCTTCCTGCCCTGGAGACAAAGCACATGTGAGTGCTGCTGAGCAGACACTTGCTGCTGGCAGTGCATCCTCCCTGCCCAGATCATCTGTGAGCTTGTCCTGCTTAAACATCTTGTCTCCTCCATTCCCTCTCCAACCTCAGAGATGCAGGCATCCCTTTGAAACACCACAGTTTTGAGCTTTCAGCAGCCATACAAGGATCTAAATCAGTGTGTGACACGTGAAGGTGTTACCTCCTACCCTCTTCTTCCTCCTCCTCCCAATAAATCAACACCTGAGATTGCAGCAGGATGATTTTGGCAAGACACCAGCTTGTTTCAGGCACAGAATTGTGTCTCACCAGTTCACCAAGCCTTCAGCAAGTGTCCAGCTGCTGTTGGTCTGTGACTGGAGTGTGGGAGCGATCTCCTTGCTGTGCAGTGCAGGGCAGAGCTCTGGCTCCTCTGGAAGGAGCGTGGTAATGAAAATTCAGCTCTGCCCCTTCAGTCTGCAGCTGCCTGACCTTGTGCTCTGCAAGAGCAACCCTCTCAGCAAAAAACTCACTCTCCCTCATGCTCTCTTTTACTCATTCCTTCTTACTTTGCCTTTTCGTTGTCATCCTTGGGGTTCTTCTCATCTCTTTGTTTTGTGGGGGTTTTTTGCAGTAACATTTTGAACACAAATTGGTGAAGCAATAGCATTCGCTGGAAAGGGCATTATCAAGAATTATGGACCAGTTTGGCCATGCAATGGCCTTCAGGCAAAGCCAAATTACCAAACCAAGTTTTAAACCCATAATCCAGGTAATGACCTGTCTGGAGAGTCTTGTGAATGTTATGTGCTTGTGATGAGCCAAGGGTTGCTTTTTACTGGGACATAAAATTCTCTGAATGCTTTATTTAACTTTACTACATTTCTGACTGCTTCTCTTCACTTTTCCTCTGTGAACAATTTCTAAAAGCAATGTGTAGCTCAGTTATTATTTTTTCTTTTTCATTCCTTCTTTCTTACTGAGCTGATTCCAGAGGTGCACTTATCCAAAAAGCCATAGGAATATCAGTTCTGGTAGGCAGAGCTCTGGCTCCCCCAAGAACTTTTCTTTCAGGCCATTCCTGGGATGTCCCTTGCATACCACATGTTGGACTGTGCATCCTTTTTGTTTGATGCCATTGACCCTCTCAGCATTTTGGCTGGAGACACATGAATTCCAGCCTGGAGTTGCTGTGCTGGCACCTCATAGCTTTGCGTTGAAATTCCAGCCTGTCCCTTCCCTGTCACAGCCAGGTCTTAAAAAAAGAGTAATTAAAAACATGAGTAATGTGCATGGATAATCACACCAAAGTCAGGATGCTGTTAAAAGGTGTAAACTCTGCATCTGTGTAGCCTCACAGGCACACATAAATCTGGGTGTGCAGGTTGCTGGGCAGCAGAAAGTTCTGATAACAAGTGGTTGAATGCAGTGGGGTTGCAGACAAGGGGATCTACTGAGGTTTGGCACAGGTAGCAAAAAATTGCCTCTCCACAGGACAAAGTTATAACTCCATCTTTGATGTTTCCTTGTTTGATGCCTGTGAGTTGCATACTCTGTCAGTAATAAAAGATCAAAGATCTCTCAGGTAAGGATGAGGTACAGTGCTAAGCAAGCTGATGGAGTTAGTACAAACCACTCACACTGCTTCGGGCCAGCACCTTGAAGCAAAGTGGTCGAAAAAGTGGATTGAGGGGCAAATTTTCAGGCAGTGAAGGTAGGATCTGCTTTGTGCTTTATAAAAAGTCACACCAATGGGAGGACAGTCTGCCCCACCACTGCCCAAAACAGGTACTTTCTGTCCCTTGATGGGAGCCCATGGGAAATAAACACCCAATTCTGCATGTCTGCTGTGATGGGAATTTTGTCCAAGGGTTATTCAGTGCAGGTGTATATTTTTCCAGACTTTCATGGGTTTTGATCCACAGAGCCTTGTCCAGGCTGGTGGCTAGCAATGCACTGCAGTAAAAGCTGGAGCTACAAATTCCTGTTGTCTGTGCAAATACCACCTCAGTGGTGCCAATTGTCACCATTCTGGAGCCTTTAGGTGTCAGCTTCTAACTCACAGCACAGGAATTTGTTATGTTAATTATTGCTTTCCAGCGGAAAAGGCACCAGCGTGTCTGCTCCAGCTCTCTTGGAGTTCTGCACCCCAGTCTCTATTGCCCTCTGTGCACTGAGTTGGAAAAAAAATATTTGGCTCCTATACAGAAGGAAGAAATTGGTGTCAGAAGGGTTGGAGTAGTATCCCTGCTGGTCCACATCTTTGGAGGCCGTGAACCAAAAGGTGTGCTTTTGTATGGTCCTAAGGGGACCCCTTCTGCAGAAAAGCAAAGGAATTTCTGCTTGCACATGGTAGAGGGGAAGGGGAGGAGATTCAGCTGCTTTTCAATATGTTATATTTTACGATGTTACTCCTCATACAAACATGTGACCTGCAAACCCAGCGGTCTTGTGAAGACAAGCCATGAATCATTAATGACTGTTTCTTTCTGTATTCGTTAAGGGATTTCTTGGTAATATTGTGTGCCTTAATTGCACTGACATCCCCCACTCAGAAATTCAGGAGGGCGAGATTGAAAATAAGGAGAAAAAAGTAAATCCTTAAATCTGTGACTGGCAAACAAAGCTTCTTTTCACATCCTGCACTTGCCAGAGAGATCAAAGCAAAATGCAGTCATTCCACCCTCCTTCTGATCACATATTGATAAAGTTTATCTCCCCTGACTTGAGCTTTTAACTCAACACAAATCTCTCTGAACCAGATGTCATTTATTAGCCCTGAAGTGCGCTGAAGTCCAGCAGCACAGGCTGTGGTAGTTCAGCTCTGGGAGAGCTGCAGCACCCATCGTGGGTGGCTCCTTCCCAGGGTTTGAGGTGCTGGAAGCAGCCCCGAACCTGCAGCCAAGAACAGGGCTGCAGATTTACCTGCATTTAATGTACTTCAGTTTAATTGCAACAGCCAAGAGGACGGAGGTAAATAAGAAAGTAATTAGAACCGTAATGGGGGGATCTTCCTTGTCACAGAGACACAGATTGTTTCTTTATTCTCCTCCAAAGAAGTAGGACTCGGTAATAATTTTGTTGCGGTGACATTTATGGGAGAGACTTGAAAGGAGCAGAAGAAAAGAAACAAGCCAAGGGACAGCTTTCCCTTGCTGGCAACATTCATCAGCTCTGACGCTCCTGAAATTCTTTCCAAACCCCCCTCCAACGAGCACTTAGGAGTTATTTAATTGACCATTAGAGGATTAGGCGTTGCTGCTGGCAAGCCCTGTTAGAGAGGGCAGCGGTGGGGATCACAGCTCTCCCTTCTCCTGACTCCTTGTGCTGCCCTGCAGAACCTCAGTGGCTGTTCGTGCCTCACCTCGGTCCCTGCTGAAAACGCCACCGTGGTTCCTGGCAAATGCCCCAGCCCTGGGTGTGAAGAGGCCTTCCTGACATTCCTGTGCGTGATGTGTGTCTGCAGCATGATCGGGGCCATGGCGCAGACGCCGTCGGTCATCATCCTCATCAGGTAGGCCTTCAGTCACCGTCCTCATCACCTGGGCCTTCAGTCACCATCCTCATCAGGTGGGGTTTCAGTCACCATCCTCATCACCTGGGCCTTCAGTCACCATCCTCACCAAGCAGGGCCATCAGTCACCATCCTCATCAGCTGGGGCTGCTCTTGGCGTAGGATCAGGGCTGGAGGGATCCCCAGGGCACAGTGGGGAGCTGAGGGTCCCACACAGCTCCTGGCCTCTGCCTTTTACACCGAACTCACAGTCCCCACACCCATGGTTTCAAACTGAGCCTCCATTCAAGGCATTTTCTCCCTAAGCCGCTTTTTTTCACTTGGTGGCCACGCCTGGTTTAGCCACGGCCCCAGTTCAGGGCCTGCAGTTTGGAGCTGCTAGAGAGGAAACAGGAACTGCTCGAGCTCTTCTTTGGTAAAGGAGGGAGTGAGGTGGAACTGGGCCCCCAAATGGAAAAGATTCCTTTAGGGATGAGAATGGTAGCAGGAGCTGTTCTTCTGGGATTAACATGGAAACACAGATGTGCAGTTTCCAGTCCAGGTAGTAAGGAAGTTACAGCTGCACTGGGAGAGGGGCAGAATTGCCACCCCATGTTCTCAGCACGTAATGGCTCAAGAGAGGCTTAAGCTCAGCTTTTGAGATAGTCTGGAGGCCACAGAAATCACGGAAAAATGAAAAGCTGTGGCAAAGACTAGCTTTGGTGAATACCTCCCTGACTGGAGTTTAACTTCTTTCACTCTGGACCAAGTCCAAGAACATAAGGAACTTGGAAGTCTGAAGGACATGTCTGAGTTAAACCAATGTGAATAGGTGGGCAAAAGCAGCTCATTCAAATAACTGACCTTGTGGTATTTCCAGACATATGGAACACTTCACCTTATGATATACATATATATCTAAGCCTACATTTATCCAGAATTACTTAGCTGTCCAAACTGTCACTTACTGAGAATAATAACCAGAGGCATAAATAGCAGATCCATTCTGCTGCCTGGAAAATTCCAATAAAATTCAATCAATAAGGTCTGTATTAGAAACACACTCTTGAGTGGATTTTGGACAGAACAGCTCTGTGAGGGCATGTCTCTCTGCAGGATACAAAATGAGATATTCCACTTACTAGTTCATTTCTCTCTTTGCATCTCCAGTAGCTAAAGGGAAATCAAATTCCTCATGATAAATATTGTGACAAAAGTAATTTGAAGTTTTAAGAGTTCTTTGTTCAAGGAAGCTGCCAGCACCTTTAGGATCCTGCATGGAGACATCTGAGTGTTGCCTTCAAATGAGATAATCCCAGCACCAACCAGGGAGAAGAATACCAGGGAATAAGAAAAGCAAAGGGAAGATTAAACATACTCAGTTCAGAGTTGTAGAAAATAAACAATTCACACATCCAGATTTGTAACTTCACTCAGAATCACTGATAGCTGCCAAATGTACAGTGGAGAGCTCTGAGCCAGATACCACCTCATGCTCTCTTGCAACTGCCATCTTCCATTGCTTAAAGAAAGTTGTAGCATATGAATGTGTCCCTGGTGTCCAGAGCAGTGACAAGTGACACTGGCAGCTCCCATGGTTATTTAAAAATTGACTTAGTGTCTACAAATTAAATGTCTTGTCTGAGCAAGTCATTTGGTCACTGCTGTAGTCAGTGAGAAAAGGAGATTTCTCCAAGTCGCAATTTTTACTCCAGCCTAAACTTATGGGGATTGACTTTGGTCTTAAATATAGAAAAGTGGATGGAAGGACACCACCACCAATTAAAAGCCCACTGTGAATATTCCATGTGATATTCTATTTTTTCATTAAAATAAACTTTCAATGCTCTGTTTTCTTCATTTCCCACCCAACTGTAGAATCCTATTTGAGCCAAGCCATTAACCATAGGAACATTTTTCCAAGGTCATATAATTCCTGGCATAAAGGCTTTATATAAAGCATGGAGGTTTGCCTGAAAACTGCTGAAATTCATCCTGAGGTCACAGGCTTCATGCAGAAGTCATGGTGTGGTATTACATGGCCCATGAATGTGTGAGGGGAGGGCAGGTGATGAAAAGTGTCTTCTCCTAACTTAAAAGCTGTTGCTGGTTCTGTTTTATCAGTTTTGGCTGATGCCCCTCCAGTGTATTTATACAGAGAGCCACCCCTGCCATGATCGTTTTTTTAAAGCATCTTTGAAAGATAACTCGTAATGCAATAGTGGTTGTGTCCATAGCAGAAGACACTGCAAGCACTGTCTTCCCAAGATAAAAAAAGTTTTCATGTGCATGAAAACGAGTGTTGAGCTGAATCAACTCACTGAATCAACAGGCTGACTGAACCTTTTGGTCCACCATCCTCCCTCCCTCTCTTGTTCCCAGTAGTCTGGGAAGTTTCAGAACCAAAAGTTTTCTCTCCCTCCACTTCTCAACATCTGGAGCCTTGAAAACATGATAGGGAGCTTGTAAACAATGATTTAATGAGATGGGAATTCCATTTTTCCCCATCCAATGACAACATTAGCTGTTGTTATTAATGACTTGGCTAATTCCTGAACCTGTCACCAATGCAATTACTTTTGGGGCCGTAGGCAGTTCAGGAGAAGGCTGAAGAAAAGCCCCATTAATGACTTTTTGAAGAGGTGCTGGTGGCATCCTGGCTGACAGCACAGAATGGCCAGGGGGTGTGTTAATCAAAGCAGAACAACAGGAATCGATTTCTGTCTCTCTCTCCCTCCTCTCTGCAGAACCGTGAGCCCTGAACTCAAGTCTTACGCTCTGGGAGTGCTTTTCCTGCTGCTCCGGTTGCTTGGTAAGTGCAAAACACGTATGTCCTTCTCTCCCAACCTTTGTTTCCTCATGTAACACTCCATTTTTAACATGCAAAAGTTGATTTCTACTCCCTGTACTGCTGTCGTTGTCATGAGTGGGGTCTGACACATTGGGGTCCAAGCCCTCTCCATGAGGGATGCCACATGAAGGCTCCTCAAGGCACTTTTCCTGCTTTTTGTGTTGTGCTAGTGGAAGAAAATGCAGCGTTGCATGAGAAATGACTGTTTCTCCCATGGTCCCACACAACCAGTTTCTCTTCTGTAGCTGTTATTAACGTGTCAGCAGCTTGTGGAATTACTGCTGTATTGCATATTGCTGAAGTAGAGGGATATGGATTTTCACCCTCCTTTGAGGGACAGGACCTGTGTTACAGGGTGGGTTTGCCCCTTCCTTTGGGTGCCTTGGAAAGGAAACCAGGAAAATGAGACAAGCTGAGTCCTTGTTTCCTCCTGTGGGTTAATATCCCATTAAAATCCATATGGCTCCTCCTCTGGACCAGTATGAGTTAAAGGGAATGTAAGAATTAAAGGGAACATACCAGGCTGCTGCTTGTTTCTGGGGATTTTTTTTTTTCCGCTCTGGAAGAAGTGGCTCCTATTTTAAAGCTCTTCTATTTCAGCTCATTGGTCTCAGTGATTCGGGGCATAATCCTCTGATCCATCATTGTGTGGGACCATCTCATGCCCAGGGTTTCTGCATGTTGTGGGAGTGGAATTTACTTTTTTAGCAGGACACAGGGAGCACCTTCCCTGCATGGCTCCCTTGGCCCCAAAGGAATTAGCTGGAGACTAAAGTGCCATCTCTTGGGCTACAGCAAGACACTGGGAAGTACAGGACTGAAAATCCAGCAGTATCATGCATTGCTTTGAATAAATGACCTCATTTTTTAATTTAATTTTTTAACACCTTATTCCCCATAAGCTGAACAGGAAATGGTGCTCCCAGACCAGTTACAATAAAGCCAATTAGATGTTCATTGGTTTTGATGAGCTAACTGCAGTCATACAAAAAGCTCCATCAAGTTAACTTACCCAGAGCTCAGATAACTCAAAGGGATGACCTGGGTCTGAGCATCCAGCTCTGGTCCAAGCTTTGCAAACACAGCATTTTCTTTAGCTGCTGGTGCTGCTCGTGGGTTTTGGCCTGACTTCAGCTGTGACTGGCTGAATGTGGAGTGTCAGCAGGCAAGTGTGCAAGGAGGACAGCTGTGGGGTGTTGTTTCCAAAGGAAAAATACTTAAGGGGAGAGATTTTTAGCTTTTGTTTTTTCCTTTCAAAAGAAAGAAGCCACCTGAGATAGCAGCATCCTGAATTGCTCTAAAACCCGGCTCAGACATGTATGCTTGAGTTGAACGGATTTCTTTTTTTCATTCTGATAAGGAAGCCATGGTGAGAATTTAAACTCAAATCTTTATGTGTTGCTCTGTCACTAAGGGATTCCCATAAAATAAGACAATATATCCTGAAGCATATCAGCAATGTAGCTGGAACACACAGAAAATGAAGGGAAAGATACTTTTCCATATGAGCAAGGGTATCCAAATTGTGCCTCTATCAACCTGAGGTTTGAGAATAGCTTTACTGATTTATTTTAAAAGCTTTTCAGCTCACCTTTAAGCTTTGACTTAAGATGACAGTGATAATAGCTGCTTCTTGAACCAAAGGAGAGAATTAAATGCAAGAGGTATGAGACCCGAAGGTGCAATCGTAGCTAATAGATTTCAGTAAGAGAGAAGCACCTTTTTTTATGCAGCCCTACAGTTTCTGCTATGAAATATATATATAAAGCAGAAATTTTTGCAACGCTTTGCAGTAAGAGATAGAACATGATTGACTCTCTTTAATATTCACTGTAATAACATGAAACATGACTGAATTCTCCTGGTATCCTCCGGCATATGTTATTTCATAGGAAATCTGCTGTGAGGGCAGCCTAACAATGTCTTCATATTAAAGCATTGCTGCAGTTTCCCAGAGAAGAGAGTAAAGCAGTGCCGTTGGAGCCAAAGGTTCAGAATGGAATTTAAGATCTTAGATGCATCCTTTCTGGGTGGTGTTCACCATGCATCCTAGAAGAGCCTCTGCTTACCAGGGCACTTCCTTAGATTTTTTTTCCTCCAAGCTCATGTTGTTTGCCTCTTGCTCTAACATCGCAAGACCCCACAGTGTTTCACTCTCAGGAGGAGTTTCTGGTGTGCAGTGCAACCCCTTGGCTCCCTTGTCTCGAGTTCTGAGCACCAGCTTGCTCCTGTGAGACTCTTGTCCTCTCCTCTGCTAAAAACAACATGAAATACTCACTGGTTGCTAAAGGTTTTTCCACATGGCTGCATCCACATGGGAGTAGCTTTGAAGTTCAAGGGAAACAGGTCCTTCCTCAAGTCTCACAAGGAGCACTTTCCAGGCCAAATTAAGGTGGATACCAAGCAGGCCAGCTGAAGCCAGCAGGTGGGGATGGCAGCTCTCTCTGAAGTTCAGCCTGCACGTCTCCAAAGCTTTGTGTCAACATCTCTCAGCATGATAACAAGTAGGGATTGATCACACCTCAAAATTTTTGATCCAGATGTGGTTTTCTGTTATTCCAGAAAGGATGTGGCTCCTCAGTCACTGCCACATCTGGATGTGACCCTTGAGATGCCATCCAGCAGCACTGGGCACACAAACTGCAGTCAGCAGCACAGCCTCTTGCTTGTTTGTGGCAGGAACCCAGCTGAATTTTTAAAATCCAGGTTGTGTGTGTGGTTGTTCACGTGTTTCAACTCAAAAAAGCGTCTTTTAACTTAGAAGCAGAACCAGCCCAGCCTGGATTTTCCAGTCATTGAAATGATGAACAAAGAGCAGGTACTGATATTTTTTTCCAGAACATAAACAGGTTTTTAGATATGATGAGTGGAACTCATATTTCTAACAAACAGATTGTCTTGCTTTTTTGTCATCTGGGTTTATTTACTACATTTGTGCTATTAATGACTGGTTAAAATGAGTACCAAAAGCCCATATAGCCTTTCTTAATTCCTGCATTTATCAACATATAAGGAAGATCAAACAAAATCTGCAGAGCTCCAGTCATCAAAAAAATAAAGAGATCTCAGTTACCACAGGGAACAGTGAAGACAACCAATTTATTTGTAGTCTTTGGATACATGTCATGAATGTCACTACTTTGCTCGTGACAAGCTGAAGGAAGGTATCTTTTTTAAGCCTGGAAATCCAGGTTAATGATGAAACTGGATCCAAGATTAAACACTTCCCTGTCTAAAAACTGCAGTCCTTGTGTCTGCTTTCACAGGTATTTATAGAGTCTCAGGCATCACAGCACCTACAGATGCATTGATACTGTCAGGGGGGTGTTGTGCCTGCCTGCTCTTGGATTTCAGCAGGTGCAATGCTCTCCTTTGCTCGCTGCCTTAACCCACAGCAGTGACTTTATCAATCGGGGGTTTTTTCAGGCTTTATCTGCTTCTAGCCTCTGCCCATAAATACAGCAGAAGGTAGAGAAATGGTTACATTAGGTAGGATGTTCACATTTTCTTCCCAGTGCAGCTCGCTCAGCGCACGTGCGCTGGCTGGGGAGCGCGGAGCTGGAACGTGGACGTCCCAGTCACCATCAGGAAATGGGGGGGTTGCTGCAGTGTCCCTGTAGGATGGGGGAAAGTAGGGAAGAAAAACATTTCCTTTATTAGTTAAATGAGATTGGAGTGATTACTTTGCTTTAAGATTGCAGCTCTGCTGCAAACTATGATTGAGAAACACTCATCGGTAGTTAGCTGCAGTGGCTGTGGGAGAATCCTGCTGTGATATTTCATTTAATGGCACTCTGAAATTTTCCCTTCTTTTCAGATGGCGTCTTTGACATCTATTAGAGGCTATTGTTTCTTTTCCTTAGATCCAGAGAAAAGCTTTTGCTGTGTCAGGCTACAGTCCAAAACTGGATCTCAGTGCCGAAGCTGATTTTAGGTGCTGAACTGGAGTGCTATGAGATCCTTCAGGTGAACACCCTAAAGAGCAGAACTGCCAGTTTCTACAGAATGAGCTGCAAGGCTGTCCTCGTCCTCTTTCATTTACCCTTCCACTTAGTCTCATTAGGCAAACAAGAAGCTTAATAAAAGCCACTCAAACTTGAATAAAAGCCTTGCTGCATATTGATATCAGCAGGAATCTCTTCGTAGACATTAAGTCCAAGCTAAAAGCGTATCCACAAACTTCATTCAGGTTGATTTAGAACTTCAAAAATCAGAATCACAGGCTGCAGCTGGGATTATTAACCTTGATAAAGTACTTTCCACTCGCTGCAGTCACGTCCTCTCTCTTTATCACAGGGATCACAAAAGCATGATTTGTCTCTCTTATTTTGGCAGGTTTTATCCCACCTCCGCTGATCTTCGGGGCCGGGATTGACTCCACGTGTCTGTTCTGGAGTACGTTCTGTGGCGAGCAAGGAGCCTGTGCACTGTATGACAACGTGGTCTACAGATACCTGTATGTCAGCATTGCTATCGCCCTCAAGTCCTTTGCATTCATCCTGTACACAACCACCTGGCAGTGCTTGAGGAAAAACTATAAAAGATACATCAAGAACCACGAAGGTGGTCTCAGCACTAGTGAGTTTTTTGCCTCTACTCTCACCCTAGACAATCTGGGGCGGGACTCAGTGCCCCAAAACCAACCACATAGGACAAAATTTATCTATAACCTTGAAGATCATGAGTGGTGTGAAAACATGGAGTCTGTTTTATAGTGACTGTGGAGGGGTGAACTATATTAATAATACAAGGGTCCTTTTTAATAAAAACAAGGAGAGAGCACGAATGAAAGAAGAAACAACTGCAAAACAGCAACGGCAACACAGGAAACTTTTGTCTTTTTCTCAAAGTCAGACCCAGCCAGGATTCTTGAGAACAGCGCCTTTCAGTGGGATCACTTGTGACATCCTGCAAGGTGATGGAGACAGCAGGGAGCCCTTGTGGCTGGGTGCCAGCCCCTTTGGTGACTGTACGAGCTTCCAAGGAGGGCATCTGCAGAGCTTCACCAGAGAGTTCGGCACAGGCTTGGGCACGAGGCGTAGAGAAAGCAAGCTGATAACAGCGAGCTGATAACAGCAAGGCGATAACAGCAATAGGTTTTTTTCCCAGTTGGGATGGGGTGTGTGGAGCCCTGCAGGGTTGGCCAGGCTGGGGGCTGCTCCAACCTGCTGCAGTGGCAAAGAGGGAGCGGTGCTGGAGCCCTTCCAGCAGTCACACTCTGTCACCAGCCACGAGTCCACGAGAAATACCTTGAAAGCTGCTGGAAACCTTCCCAGTGGCGAGCAATGCTGTCAGGGGTATCCAAGTCCTTCCAGCCCAGGCTTATTCGCAGATTGCAGCCTCGTGGCTGTCTGGGAATAACTGCGCTCAGATCTCAAACCCAGTAGAGTTCAAGACATTTGCTCACACTTGCCAAACGTGCTGTCATTCTTAAAGGGGGATGAGTTCCAAATACTTATCTGTGTAGTCCTCTAATAAGAAGTTTTTTGGAATTATTTTCAAATCTATGTTAACCCTTAAATCACTGACACTTTTCCGTGAGGAGGATTTATTTATGCTAGTTTGGGGAAGGATCCTGTTTAATTCACCCAAACATTATGTGACTCAAGGGGTTTGTTTAATCCTCTGCATTTTTTATCCATACGCCTTCATTCTAATATGCTACCAAGCCAATGAAGACACATAATATGTTTTTAAAAAAGAGAATGAATGCACTGTGTCTCTATAAAAACAATTGTCAGTCGGAGAATTATAGATAATATGATGATTTACATAATATAGTTTTTTCATATTCTATGTGACTCAGTGAATACATATATATGTGGAGAGGCTGTTTATGTTCTCTCCTGTTTTTAAAGATATATATATATATATAATTTGCAATCTAGAAATTGTGTGGTGGATGTTTTCTTTAAAGTGTGTGTGCGTGCGTGGGTGTGTGTGTGTACAAGATGAGAGGAATACTGACCTTAATTCTTCAACCCTCACAACTGGTATTTTATTTTTCACTTGAGAAATTCCACTGACTTTCAGTGGAAGCTGTGTGAGGAAGATGGAATAATCTCTCCTGGATGCCACATTTTGTTTGTACATGTGGAAATAGTGTTCCTCTGGAAGGCTGGGTTATGGGAGCAGAGGCTGGCCAGCATTGAGCAACTCGAACTTCCATTCAGCTCCCCACAAAGCATCTCTGCTCCCCACAAAGCATCCATGCAGGAGCAGATTTGGCTTGGCTCTTGCAGTGCAGTCTTACCTAAACCTGCAAAAACCATGGGGAAACTTCCATCTGCTTACAAGAAGCGTGGGGGTCAGGCTTACTTTGTATGCATATTTTTGTTTTCCAAAACATTCCTGCTGGGAAGCGATGCAAATTGGCGGCATTTGATGAGTTTTTCCCCAGGAACTAGACTTGTTTCCAATGGACTAAATGTCAGAAGGGCTTTAAGGGTTAGCATCATAATTAAAAGTTCCTTTATTGTGTGAATTTTGAAGCTGTTGTGAACTGGAAGATATTTAGAGGAGTTGGCATGTTGAGTCAAATGCTGGATGTCACTTCCATGCAGGTGGCAGAGGGGCTGATCTTCCCCCAAATCCTTGTCCATTGCTGCAGTGGACACCCCAGAGCTGGCACAATTATGGAGGGTTGATAACTTGTCACTCATGTTCAGCACCTTTTTAGCAGACTTTGCTGTTATCCAGGCTTTGCAACATGGGTGTGGAGTATCAAACTGCTTCCATTTGACTGACTTTACATGTGTGTTTGCAGCTTATGCACAGAATTACATGTTCAGCTACAATAAGGGCAAGAAAAAAGGGTGTGTCAAATAAACTCCATTGTGCCAAATACTCAACGAATATTGTAACTGCAGATATTTAATTCTTGGGTTTCAGCCATGTTAAGAATCACTCGATTGATGAAGGACTTTAAGGAAAAAAAAATATTACGCTATGCAGTGCCATTGTTACATTGGGTGGTAAATGATGCTTTTTAGACCATTCCATTGGTTTAGTTTATCCTGTCTGCTAAAATAGAGATACTGCATCCATAAAACAATGAATTCAAAAAAGGCACAGGGTACATAACTGTCTCATAAAATACATATAATTGTCAAGTATAAGCCTTTGAAATCATTCTACACAGTTCTCTTCATTCTGCAGATTTATTACTTAGACTGCTGTCTTTTCAAATGCTAGCTCATAATTTTATACTATACACACACTTTCAGACTCGAACACAAATGTCAGAGAATAGAACCTTTCTAAAAGCCTGATTGCTTGAAATTTCATAACCCCTTTCACAATTTCATGATTTTCCCCTCTGAAAGTCCAAGGTGAAGGAGAATAGCATGCTGATTGATATGATGTAAAACAAACTCCCAGCGTTCACGAGCTGTGCTTTGTTGGTACAGTCAAAAGTCCCCCTTGACCGGAGTTATAGAAACGGGATTGCAAGGCACAAAACATTTTCATTTTTGTTTTTCTTTACTTTTCTCATTTGATCTCTTCTCTTAGTATGTGTGGGAGATGCAGTTGAATGGGGTTACTTACATTATTTTTAAGCTGTAACTTGAAATTCCTGATTGTTATTTTTTTTCTTTTGTTAATGGAATGTTTCAGAAGCTTTTCCCCCATCCCACTCTTTTTTTTTTTTTTTCTCCCAGGGTTAGNTACTTGAAATTCCTTATTTTTTTTTTTTTTTTTTTGTTTATGGAATGTTTTAGAAGCTTTTCCCCCCCCCCCCTCTTTTTTTTTTTTTTTTTTCTCCCAGGGTTAGGTCTAATGCCTGCATTGTGAAGGGCTTTGCTGTCAGTGCTTTGGTACAGATTTAAAAACAGCTTTAGTTTAAAAAAAAATACACAGACCAAGCCCTTCATCCACCACCAGCAGGCATTTTGGTTTTTTCTGATTTCAGAACCACAAGCCATTTTTGCCTGCAACCCAATTTTTGTTACAGAATAACAAATGAAGAGTGTCAGACATCCTCCTTCTTCCCAAACTGTGTTATGGGCCTTCACCTGTCACTACTTCACCTCCATCCTGCAACTGCCTTAACCATGCAGGAAACTTAAAAAACAAGGATGGAGTTAGAAAAATGCCTATTCCCAGGAAGAGGAACAGGGGCATGGTCTGAGCTGTGCGGTCCAGATCCAGTGGTGGAAGTTGTTTCTTCATATTCAAGGGCATTGAAATTCAGGGGTTTGTTGAGGCCTCAGTCTCAGCAGAAATGTTCTTTTGGCATTTCCAAGCACTGTGTTCCCCAGGTGGCTGTCTGCTGAGGAATGGGATGTTTGAAAAAACAAACTACTTGAGGTTCTGCAGTCTCTCTGGGATTGACCAGTTGCCTTGCATGACTTCAGGTTGGGGTTTCCTCTCCCTTGCACAGATCCCACTTTAGAATAGCCCCGGTGGACTCAAAAGGGGACTCCAACCTAAAATTGGTGCAGATGACACTGGAATAATTTTCTCTGCATCCTTGTTAACAAGGTGATGCATTTCCAGAACCTTCTTGTAATACATATAGAAATCATCCATTTTTCTGGCTTTACCCAGCACATCTTGGATGTAGAGTGGGACTGAAAAGCCCATCACTTGAATTATCACTTGAATATCACAAACCTTCCATTCTTGGCAATTCAGCTAACAGGGACCTCCCGCTGCTATTCCCCTCTGAGATGCACTAAACTGCTCAGTGCTGCTGCTGCTGTTAGTTGTGGTTGGGTCTCACCTTGCTCAGAAGGTGAGAAGGGAGAGATGCAGACAGGAATTAGCTTCCATTATCTGACTTAGCTGCACTTCAAAGTGCTTCCAGATTGAACTGATGGTCTGCAGACATTTGGAACGTGATTGGAGTATTTCCAAATGCCTGAGATGCATTGACTTCTTTTTCCCTGAAAAAAAAAAAAAAAGAGAAAAAATTAAAATTAAGGGAATGAATGTGATTTGGACCCCCTCCTATCCCCATCAGAGTTTTATGTTCATCGCATTGCAGTGGAGGCAGTGTGCTTCAGGTTCACCTTTGTGTCTCAGACAGACTCACATTTTTTGTCAGTAAATGAGGTCCTGGGACACAGAAAGGCACCTCCATCTCACAACCAGCAGTTTCACTCCACAGCCAACCCACAACAACCTGAAGCCTACCAGCACTGTGAAGCTTTAGCCCCTCAAGTCAGCCACAGCTGTTGCTGCCATGTGAGAGTTTGTCACAGCTGGGTGTGTTTGGCTTGGTATTTTCTTCAGACTTTGGCATTCTTGGTGTGATGTTTGCTTTATTCTTGGCAGGTGATGTGGGGAATTGTCAGTATAAAAGACACATGCAAATGCTTCACTGGACTGTTGCGATAACAGCTTTGTTTCTTTATTGACAAGGGTTTCCAGACTTACTCCTGCTCTGCCTTTAAATGCAGCCATGCTCATCTATCCCCCTAATTTCATGTGAACTCTGTTTGCAGACAGGAGCAGGTTTGTTGTTGTTTTCTCTCTAGGTCTGATCTTGTGTGCAAAGCTTCCTGTGAACGGGGCAGAGCACCCCTGATTACAAGCAATAATACTGACCTGCTCTCGTTTGCGATAGGGGTTCTGGCTTTTCTTACCCAAATCTGGGTTCACCTCTCCCAGCATCCCACACTGCTGCTGTGACTCGCCTGCTTTGTTGGCAGCCAAGATAAAATTGGTGGAATACAGGCAGCAGTTTGTTCAGATGGGAACCTTTGGTGTGAGCCAGATTCAGCCATGCTTATCTGATGGATGAGACTGATCCGAGGAGGAAAGGACATTGTAACTGAGCCACTCAGTGTCTCTGAAAGGATTATCCACCCTTCTGTGCTCCTGCAAAGCCCTACCTCCACCAGACCCATGGTTTGTGGGTGTTTTCTTCCAAACTGACCATCAGCTTCCTTTCTCTAGCCACAGCTCTTCCTTCCCCCAATGACAAAGCACAGCTTGGCTATACCAAGTCAATACAAGGTATCCAGACTTACTGAGAGGTATTTAAATTTGTATGGGGTGCCTGCAGGTCTCACTTAGTTTTACATATGTTCAAAATGTTATAGTTTGTTCTGCTTATATCCCCTAAATCCATAACTTCTAGGCTGCAAATGATGTTTTCTATCATTCCGTTGACATTTCTAGCCAATCTGAGTCTTAATACAATTGCTTTGCTGAAAAAAATGGCCTTTCAGCAGTTCTTAGACATAAGGTACTCCTTTATTAACTAGTGATGCCAAGTAAAATTTTTGGCCATTGTCTGTTCCCTGAATTCAGGGGACCAGAAAGAAGCTGTGCCTGCCCAGAAGCAATGCTGATGTTTCCTAGGGCAGAGTGTGAACATGGACTGCTTTTCTTTCAGCCTCAGTCTTGCCTTGGCTGCTTGTCTCTGAGCATCTCTTGGTCCAGAAGGACACAGGGAATTCAGGAGAAGCCATGTCGTCAGAGCAATCCATTTAGATGGGTGCAAGAGTAGGACTTCAGGATGTTTGTAGTGTTTATGTTGTTTTGTTTTGCTTGTCAAAGCTTTGCTTCAATCTGTATTTGTTTGATGAATGGAGTGATTCCAGTGATGGGGTCTTTGGGATGAGTTTGTGATGTTTCCCCCACTTTATGCAGATCAAGTGTGGCAGAGCAGGATGTCCAACCCTAAGAAGGAGAAGATTTGTCATACCCTGAACAGTTTCTAGTGCTGGACTTGTTCTGCACAAAGTTGGTGTCTGCATATGGCAGGAAGCAATAAGAAACTTGTCAGCTGCAACTTGGCAAATAATTTATAGCAGCTTCATACCTGAATTTTTGCTTTTATTTCTTCCTTGCAAATTGCTGAGAAAACCAAGAAGATGCCTGCAGTGTATTTGCAAGGTCATTTCTGCATATCATCTGTGGTCTGGAGAAGTTGGAAAAGCTTTCTTGTAATTCATACACAGGGGTTTGTTCTGGATAGACATAAAACTCACAGGGAATATTTCTGCTCCCTGAGTTCCCTAGGCTGGAATTTTCTCATCAGTAGAAATATTTAATTCAAAAGTGTGTGATTAGGAATTGAAAAAGAGGATCCCTGCTCAGTGCAAGTGGGCTGAGCGCCTCTGGACACACAGTGCTCCAGGACAGCCAAAGTGCTGGCTTCTGACCCACAGTCCACTTTCCAGGAATATTCTCTCACAGATGCTTGAAATTCTCGGCCTCTCCCAGTGTTCCTACTGGTTAAAGCACTCATTTGAGTAATTACTAAGAGCAAACACCAGAAGGGTATGAACCTAGACAAAACTGAATTGGTATTGAGGTGAAGCAGGTGGTGTAAATTTTATCTGCGATGTTTGCACAGCTCTTGGATCGGCAGCAGAAACCTCTCGGGCTTCAAGAGAGTTGCATATAGCCTAACATATCTTAGTTCTTCCCAAATGCATTGCCCGTGGGTGGGACAGCAAAAGGCATCTTTCCCTGCCACGGATGTCTCGGTCCCCAAAACCCGTTTCCTCTTGCAGTACGGCATCGCACAAACACCAGTGCATTTACCCCTCGGTGCAAACAGTGCTATGTTTTTGGTGCCTCACAACTCTTAACTGTGAACTTGAAAGGAAGAAATCACCCCTGTTCTTCACCCGTGACGCCTCCTGCCCGATCAGAGGAGCGGGATGATCCCTCTCGGAGACTCGCAGCCGTTTTCCTAAAGTCTCACTGCGGCAGGACCAAACGGTGCTCTGTGATCACAGGTGGCCTATTCCCTGTGCTAGGGGTCTGTAGCTCAGCTACAGCCCCACCTTGCCTTCACAGTGTTTTGGTGCAAAGCAGGGTGAGGAGGCTGCACAGACTGCCCCTGACAAGTGCTAAGGGCTGCCAGTGGTCTGTGACCACCCAAGTTTTGGAGTCTCCACGTTAGCATATGAAAGCAGCTTCCCTCACCTGCTTTTGAGAAGGAGCCATCCCAGAGCAGGTTCAGAGGGAAACTGGAGCAGCGCTGGGACCGCACAACAGGGAGCTCTTGGTGCCACATCCATAGGGAGGAGGGGGTGGGATGGAGCAGGGGAAGAGCTGTGACATTTTAAAACCCATAGTGCCTACCACTGCAAATGGAACACTGTATTGTATTATATTACACGTGACTACCATGTAAATAAAGTACAATAAATGTGGTGTTCGTTAGGATTTTGATACGAGTCAAATGCAGTCTGCAGAAATGTTTTTTTCCCTGCTGTATGTACTTATATCACATTCCAGGCACAGGGACGTTTGGAGTTGTGTGAGCTAGCAATGCATAAATGGAATTAGATAGGGCGTGTTTGCAGTAAGGCTGTTGTAAAATTCCTTTTGCCCTGTGCAGGTGAGACACGAGCACCATCTGAAATCAGAGGGGAGGGAGTGGGGGTAGTTTGCACAGGCAGGAGGAGAGCAGCTCTTGATGTGGTTTATGAGCAGAAGAGACTGCCCAGCCAGTCCTTGACCATGCCTCACTCGTGGTGGAGAAACAGCAAGGTTTCAGTGGCTGGTCTCTCTTTGCTTGTTTTCCTTCTGCAGGGGTTTAGCAGCAGCACATGCCCTGCCTGTGTGACCTGGTTATCCCCACCCCTGACAGCCCTTAGTGGCAGCTACAGATGAGCAAACTTGAGAGCTTAAAATTCAAAGCAGATTGGGAAAGTTCTGTTCTTGACCAGCTGGCTCCTCTGTGTCTCTGGCAGGGATTGAGGGGCTTGGAGCTTCGGCTAATAAGAATATTAGGAACCTACTTTGTTCCTTAACCCACTCCCTTATCCATTCTTCTTCTCCATAGTGTAAATAAAGAAAACAATACATTGTCACAAGGCAGGCCTGCCATGTGCCCTCCAAATCCTGATGCATCTCTTAGCTGGGTTGTTGGTGGGAGTTTCTCTGGGCTTCAGAAGCTCAGGACTACTCTGACAAGTGTTTGCAGCTGGTGTGTGGATGTAATCTTCCATCAGTGCATGGAGGGCGCTTCCACACTGATTGTCTTGTTGGAGAACAAGACCACCCCATGCAGTTTGTCACACCTGTGGCTTGAAACTCACCTGCAGAGCTCTGTGCAGGCTCCACAGCACTGGAGGAGTATTTACCTGCCTTTGTGCCAGGCCAGTCTGTGGTGTCAGTCCCTCATACCATTGCTGTCCTTCACAGTCCCCTGTGAAGGGCAGGGCAGCATTTGTGGGCTGTGGAGAAGGTCCTTCCTGCACAGAACATCTCCACAAAGAGTCTGTAGCACCGTGTGGGACCTGGATGAGCCCAGGTGCCGCTGCCCCTTCTCGGGCTGGGGGTTGCTGTTTTCCTGCAGTGCCCAAGGGAGAGTGGTCCTCAGAAAGGTCTTTGAACTGTGCTGGTAATTTGACTGCTGGTAATTTTTCAGATGTTTAGCAGCTCTTCCAAAATTAACCAAAACCTGGTTTGGAAAAGGAAATGTTTCACTGTACAATTGACTTAAAAAAAAAAAAAAAAGAGAAGCCACATGCTCGATATATTTTGAGTACTGTGTTCTGTATTTTTGCAGCTTATATTTTCCAGATGAGCAGTTTAGAAATATGTGATGTGAAATACATACTGTAAGTTTGCTGTAAATGATATTAAAAACACTATTTTCATTCTTGTCCTGTCTCACTGGATGATCTTTTTGGTTCTCCCAGGTTGGCTGGCTGGGCTGGTGCTCTGACTGTTCCAGAAAGTTCTCAGTCTCAGTAAAAGCAGAGTTGAGAGTTCAGGTTGGAAGTTCTGATGGTGATGTTGGAAGTTTGCTAGAAATGACAGTGGTGGTGAATGTGTTCTGTGCACATGCAGTGCCTTCAGAGGGAAGGTCCAGTGAAGCAGTGGTTGTGGCTGAAAAGGTAAGGCAGGTTTTGGGGAAGAGCAGAATGAAGTTTAATGAATGGAGAAAGGAAAGAGAGAACAAGGGCATCTTAAATTCTTGCAGAACAGAGGAACTTGAACACCTGGAAGACACTAAAATGAGGAGGAACTGAGAGGCAACATGATTGGAGCAGGAAAAGGCTGGATGTTATCGATGGTGATGAATGTGTCTCACACTCTTTGTGTCAGTTCAGCTGTGGAGGGAGAAAAAAAAGAGCTTTTAGCTGAAATAGCAACAGCTGAGTGAAGTGGCTGAGCCCTGCCATGCACCCTGAGCCCCTGCAGCTGCAGAAGCTCCTCCATCTCCATCAATGCTCCCGCTGCCCTGGGACCAGGCCCAGAGGGTGACACATTCCTGAGGATTCAGTGACACACACTTCCCCTTGTTCCAGCTGCTGTACTGCTCAGAATAAAAGTAATCACTTCTTTGACCCTTTATTTTTAAATGCTTCAGATCTGGTGTATCAAAGGGAAGTTTTCTCCTGAGTTTCTACAAAATGATGCTAAAAGAGGCAATTGCATTCCAACCGAGTTGAATATTCACTTATTACTTGTTTGTTCCTTTTTTAAATCCTTCCCTGTTCCAATTCCCTCCTCTGAAAGGCAGTGAGCAAAACAAAGATTAAAAGTCAGAAAACAAAAAGGAAAAACAATTTTGTTACACACGAGTTGAATCCAAGCACTGTTGCTTTGAATTCACTTTCCAACAACAGAAGCTTTAGAGAATAGTTCAGGAGGAATGAGGGAGGAAGTCTGGGGGAAAAAATGCTTTGTTAAATGTTGACAGCGAAGAATCTTTTTATTTATTTCACTTCATTCCTTTTCCTCAGCCCAGCTCCTGGTTGTGTTGAGGTCTGTGCAAGCTCCCTCCGAAGGCATCGTTCCTGCCTGCTCCGCTGGCCATTCCTGGCAGTCCCCACAGTGGGTGAACACACCAGCACACATCACACCCAGCATTTCAGGGCCTCCCTTCAGCCATCCTAGACCTTTCATTTTTGCTGCTACCTCTGACAGAACCCAGTTAATTGGGTATTTACCGAGCTGAATTCTGTTGTGGATGCAGACTATTAACCTTTATGTCACCTAGAAGATATTACACCTGGTAAAGTTAATGTTTTGAGACTGGGAGGTTAATGTGTCAGTGCTCAGCCCTCCCTAATTAGCAACAGGGCCCGTGTGTGGCTGTGCTGTGAACCCTGCTTTAATTAGAAAGGACTCACGGTTGGGTGACATCAACAGCATCAGTTTACCTGCCCCTTTCAGCCTTCTCTGATCTTTCTTCTTGGTGTTCCAGGACCTTGGATAAGTCTTGATGTTAGGGTGTCCACCCCAGGGAGGTTGTGATGCTGGGAGCCTTCCTAAGGCCATCCTGAGCTGGGTTTAAGGCAGTGACTTGCTGATGAAGTCTGGGGAGCTCCAAATGGAGAAGGTTGTGGTGTACCAGGCAATGTGATCTGCAGAAGGTCTCAGCTCTGCACCAGCTTTGCTCAGCTCCCGAAGCTTTAGATGATCTGTGTGCTCCTGAGCTGGCTGAGTGGCTTGGAGGGGTTGGGAGAACCTTTTTTCGTTTTGTGTTGGGGTGTTCCTGTGCTGGCAGCAGCCCTGGGTTGTGTGTGTGACTGCAGGGAGCAGTCCAGCAGTCTGGAGTTGAGAAATGTTGAAAGGATAAATCACATCATTAGAATGGTGACTCTGTACCACAAACCCTCTCTGAAAAGCCTTTTCCAGCCCGAGAAGAGGGAGACATCCCACATTGTTCATGGCAGGGCAAAGCTGGGTATTTATCTCTTGTTTCTGTTTTCCTGTCACTCCTGTGACAAATAGGTGTCCTTCCACACAAATGCCTCTGGCTCTGCAGGCAAAATGCAAAATCAAACTGCTACATACAGCCAGTCAGAATATTCCCAGTGAGGGGAAAAGAATGTAATTTCCTCCAAATTATGACTTTTTGTGGGAATATCTCCGTTCAGTGCTGTTTCATTCAAACAAAAGCTGATGAGCTCGCAGTATCTTGTTGAAATTGGAGCATTTGGAGTTTTCTTTGGGAAACTGTAGCTTGAATTTCCTCAGCATATAAAATAAATTGGAGTATTTGGGCTTTTATCAAAATGAAATGTTTTGATTTCCTGCAAGCAGTATTTTCTGCTTAACGTTACACTTCTGTGGAAATTCTGAAATTCAGTGTTTTGTTCTATTTTGAGACACAAGTGCACATAAACCTTCTGGAACTTTTCGCAGATGCCTCTTGCCAATCCAGACCCCACCAGAAAAATACTTTGAGTGCCGGACTGGCCTGGTTGGGACATGGGAGGAGGCACAGCTGCTGTGAGGGCATGCAGGAGCACACAGCCAGCCAGCAGAAGGCCATGCTCTGGCCAGGCAGTGTGAGGATGAATCCTGCTTCTAAGCAATTAATGGTTTATCCATTGCTCAGTTTCCTTTTTCCATTGATCCGGCCTTTGAGAGGATAACTAATGCATTTAAAAATCAAAGCTAATGGGGCATTTTTTCCTGTTAGCTTGAGGCCAGCGTTGATTTTAAAATTGGCTTTGTGTCTGCTCTTTTGCAAATTTGCATCTTCCCTCCCTGGCAGGGGGAGATGCTTGAGCAGGGCTCGTTCTCAGACTGGGAGCACCATGTTCAGGGGCTGAGCCTGCTCGTGTCCCAATGCCTTTGAGCTCAAGCTGCAGAGCCCCCAGCCTGTATTTTTCAGAATGCAGAGTTCTCAGTCGAAACTCCTTATTTTGGGAGTGAAAAAATCCATAAAGCTGGAGGGCAGCTGTAGAAGTAGGGTGTTTTTGCTGGCCTTGTAGGTGTGAAAGGACTGCTTGAGGAGAACAAAGTGCAGCTCAGGGGAGTTTGCTCCCTGCCTGAGGTCCATAGGGCTGGCTGGCTGTTGGGAGCATTAGCTCAGCACAAGGACCTTGCTGGCTGCCACAGTGCTTTTCTGCAGAGCCTTTCCTCCACCTCTCAGGCTGTTTAGTCCATTAGTCACCTCGCTGGCCTTAAATAAAGGAATTGGAGGTTTTCATTAAAAGCCTTGAGCCTGGGAAGCCGATGCTTAGCAGAGGGGCGATTTTCACCTCCAGGAGATGGCCAGAAAGAATAAAAATGGTCTCATTATACAGCAAGTTAGGAAAATTTCTGCTGAGAGGTGGGAGAGTAAAGGGGATGGAATTTTTTATCTTATTCTCAGGTGGACTTGGGATGGCAGTGAGGAGTGAATGTGCCCCAAAGGCTGCAGGGTGGCCTGTGAACAGAGGTCCTCAGGCTGCTGCCAGCAGATGAGTACAGAAATTCAGCAAGCAGAAATCCAGAAGTCTAAGAAATGCTTGGGATGGAGTGGAGCCTCATCCTGATTTTCTGTCTTAGAGGTGGTTTCTGGAATTAAACTTACCTCTCCCTTCGTATGCAGGAGGAAAGGGACTGCTGAGCCAATAATATGAGTGATTGATATGATGCTGGTTTTGTGGCAACCCTTAGAGCATGCTGAATGCTACCCTTCCCCTTAGATTAATTAGGAATGCTTTCACCTGAAATCCTGGAGACCATTTCCTGCAGGCCTTGGGTGTATACAAAACATCTTCTCCATTCAGGACATGTACAAATTCCCCACTGAAATCAGCACTCATCCAGTGCTAACACCCACACAACTTCCAAATGTGTCTGGAAAGGAGCAGAGCAGCTTGAGAAACATCTAGATTTCTGTATCAAGCCAGAAGATAACCCAGCCTTTGTTGAAATGACAAAAAGGTGTTTGACTTATTTTATCTTTTTTCCAATATTGTGGAAACGTGCTGCTGGACAACAAATGCCTCTGGAGATGCAGAAGAGGGTGCTGAGCTGTAAACCAAAACCTGCTCAGCACAAGAACATTCTTTGTCTCTAAAGATAAGGTTTTAGGGGGCTCTCTTTGCCTTTGTATTACTTCTAATCTGTTTCACTGCGGGTCATAAAGCCTGGTGTGCTGAGTTTTTCAAGTGCCATTAGTTTATGGGCTTGTTAACAGAAAGGATTTTGTTGGTCTTTCATGGTCTGAATCTCATTGAACCGGAGATCCCTTGGTGTAATTTTGATGGCAGAGGAGAATCAGGTTAATAACATTCAGGATCGTCTTGCAGAAAATATTACTTGAGCTGGTTCTCTTTTCCATCCCTTCTTTCCCTGCTCTCTTACTGCCATTCCTGGTGTTAGCTACCTGATATCCCTGGAGCTATTTATGTGGTCACAGCTTGGGTTAAAGCTTTAGAAATATGCAGGGCAGCCACCCTTTGGAGGCTGCCTTCAGAAGAAGGTGAAGGAGTCTGCAAGAAGCACGTTTGTTTGTTTTTGCATCTCTATAAAAAGCTGCAGATGGGAATGCGAGGGTGTTCAAAAGCCAGGGGAGAAAAAAACAAGTTAGACTTTTTAAAGCATTGTTAGAGCACAGCAGGCCCAGTGATAGCGGAGATGTGAGACAATAAAAGGGGGAATCAGTTAATTAGGATGTTTGGTTAATATACTGCTGCAGTCAAAACTCTTCTGCTGGCAGTGCTGCCTTCCAGTGTGAACAGAGGAATTGTGACACCTGAAGAGGGAAAGTGGGTTGGAAATAGAGCTGTGTGTTTCAGCAAGGGCAGGAAAAAATATCCAGAGGAAAGTCTTCAACAAAGAGTGTAGCTTCCAGAAGGGCTGGAGTTTGTAAGTAGCTCTTGATCCACATCATACATTCTGTCTTGGACTTTCCATAATGCTACTGCTGCTGAAGGAGCCTTTTTATGGTTAAAACTCAGAGACAGCCTGGCCTGGCATCATTCACCTTTTAGTTCTTTTCCAGCTTTCTAGTTAAGTGCAAACAAGGCTGCAAGGCACCAGGAAGAAAAGTTTTGGGTTATTTCTGGGGAAAGCAGTCTTAGAACCTACTGCCTGCTTTCATTCATCTCCTTTCACATAGGAGAGAGCAGAGACCTTGCTGATTTCAGTAAGACATTTCTCTTAAAAGGTAACAACCTTTGCAGCAGCCTGTGTTTTGATGGGACATTCTTAAGATGTAATGCACAGACACCCGAGACCTTTCCTTTCTTTAGAGAGGTGAAAATGAGGTTTTGCCTTCTGGAAGCTCTGTATAACTAAACAACCTATTGACTTGCCTGCTCCAAGGTGTCTGCTTTCTCAGGATGTGTTAAACGTGACAGACACTGCTCTAGTCCCAGGCAGAGCAGCATTAACCAAGTGTGGGCACTGCCTCTGCTGCAGGATGCTCTTCCCAATGACCAAACTGGCACGAAGGAGCAGAGGGACACTGTAGCTACACACAATAGATAAATAGGTCAAAATTAAATGTTTTCGAGAACAGAATAAATGACTTTGCTCTCATCCATGCTCCCTCACACACCACCAGCTCATCAATATCTTCCTCTCTATGACAACCCTGAGAAAAACAAGGCAATTGAGGAATAAAAGAGGTTATTTAAACAAGAATGCTGAGTGCCTTTCTGAAGTAACTCTTGTTCATTATTGATCTGCTGGGATTTTTTTGGAAGCACTTTATAGAGCAACAGGTTAAAAAAAAGGAAAAAACCCAAAACAAACAAACAAAAAAAAACCAACCAAACAAAAAACCACCCCAAGAAACCAAAGACCACACTGAAATCCTGAGAGCTCAGCTGTCTTCCAGCTCAGGTTGCACAGAGCTGCTGTCACTGTGGAGGAGCTGACTGAGGTGAGGTGGTGGGAACAGGCTGGGAGAGACATAGAAGGGTGTAGCCAGAACCCAGAGAAATGTCTTTTAGACTTCTTACAGTGCAGATTTTGTTCCATCTTTAACAACTGCTAATGCTGGGTGTGAAGGTGCTGTGTTTTTAGGAGCTGCTGTCTCATCAGCTTTGGGTCAGACTGGCTTTGGCAGACCGGTCTCCATTCTACTCTGCAGGACTAAAGAAGTTCCTCTTCAGCTTAATCAACTTTATGTTTTCCTTTTTTTATTTAATGGGCTGTGTTTCAAATGCAGCAACAAGTCCAGACAGGTGGCCATTTCATAGTTACAGTAAATAATTTACATGACAAATTCAGACCTGTCCCTTGGTCCTGTATTATTCATGAATGAACAGGCTTGTTTCTTATGACAATGTTCCTTATTCAAACACAGTCTGTGATGTATCTCAGTCCTGGAGTTCATTTCTATGGCACTTGGCTGTTTGCCAGCTTTTTGTTACTATTTTCTGGTTTGCAAAATGTATTAACTAGATTGTGTTTCTTCAATTCATTCTCTGAGGGACTGAAACTTTCATACACCACAAAGATTTCTTTGTAGTGAAACCTCACTCAAACGCATATTTCTGAGCATTTTCCTTTGTACAATTGGTCTTGCACACAAAAATACCATTTGTATGAAGATTCATGGCAAAGGGCAGGAATATCCCCAAGGAAAACACTCAAGCATCATTTATATAAATCCTCACAAACACTTTGCTCATTTTGGCTTGTGCAGATCTCACCCACAGGGTTTATAGATGTGAGGGTTTGGCTCCCTGGTGACCTCTGGCCACCTGTTATCTCTGAGCATCTCTAATCCCGTTCATTTTGTTGGAGGTGGAGAGCACAAAGCTGCAGTTTCCCAGCTGCTCACTGAATTTCTGAGGTGTGGATCTTTTTGGGGAGACACACAGCATGACTGGAGCACAGGAGTCACCTCTCAGTCCTTTACACACTTCCACTCAGCCTTCTTTCCTGAGACCTCCACTCTTCACCCATAGAATGGGAGTAATAACAATTCCTTTTTCTCAGGTACCCTTCCCTTGTCCTATCAGCTCACCCTGCAAATGCTACAAGACACAGCTCCAGGGTCATCTTTACACCCATTTGTACAAATGAACCCTCATCCCAACAATGACAAATAAACATTAAATATCTGTGTCACACCAGGCAATGTGAAAGCACTGAAACACAAATCCATGCTTTTGTATTAATTTATATACTGCAGAAGTATCTTATACAGGGGGATGATTGACCCTTGTTGCTCATACCCAGCTGATTTGCTGCTTCCATGCTTGATTGAGTAATTGATGGTGCTTTCTGTTTGCATTCATCCCCTGAAACAAATTGTGTATAAAAATAAATTGTATCTGCTCCATCCCCTGAAAATAAGCCCATTGTAAATTAGTGAGAAATTAAAGATAACATTATCTAGTTCTTCTTCTGGGAATGTGTGGTCACAGCCTTGAAAGAGTAAAAATTCAAGTGAGAAAACTGGCCAAGCATGTTATTAATGCCCTCTAATGCCTTGAGAAAATCATTGATTAATTTGCTACCAGGATTCCTTTGGATGAAAAGGGTCATGGGTTATTTACAAACAAGTGTTATTTCTCCAGCTGTCATGATTCAAAATTGTGATGGGGGAAGCTCTTTATTTTCTTTACATTTCTTTCTGTATTTGAGGAGGCTCCAATTTTTTGGATCTCTGCTTTTGATACAAAATTCTTTTAAAAGCCAGAGGATACACCAAGGCCTCTCAGGAGGCGATGAGACTGCTGATCTAATTAGGAAAGGATTGGAGCATTGCAGTCTCCTCCGATGACTTCACCAGAAGTTGGGGGAGCAGAGATGCTTTTGAAATTCAGTCTGTGCATCCTCTATGTGTCTCTGGTCCACAGACCTCCAAGGAAGCCCCGGGACACCACAAAAAGTGGCAGCATCAGCACAGGATTAGCAGAATTTATGGTTTCTGAAAATAGTTTCTGCTTTCACATGAGACTAAAGCAAGTGCCTTGATTATTTAACATCATGAGCCATCCTCTGCCATTTCTGACAAGTGCCAGGTGCTAATTCTGCCTTAAAATGCCCTGCAGTGGAATCTGAATATTTTATCTCTGTGTACAGGTTCTTCTTTGTACTTTTGGGCAGTGAAGCTACTTTGGTTACATTGATGGCAATTTTTTTTTCTTTTCCCCCATGGAGCTACTCCCCAAGAATGACCGCCAAGAAGAAATTTGGGATTGTAATGTTTGGGTTCTGGAGGAAACATTTTCTGACAATCTCAGCTGTAACAGTCAGGGCATCCTACCCATTTAGATATTTTGCAGATCAGGGGAGCTGAGCTCAGCAGCACTCTCCTTTTGGGCCATGAGGGATGGGAAGGATAACCAGGATAATGCAAGTCAGGAGCGAAGGGTGTCAGCAGGGACTTGGAGATGCAGGTCTGGAGTAAAACTAAGGTGTGTTGCTAGAGGTGTTTTTGGGATCTTGGCGTTTAATGAACACAGCAAATAATTTCGCTTTGAATTAGTGAATGATCAGAGCTCCTGCAGTGCTCCAGGAGTGGAGGAGAGAGGCAGCCCAGGCCCTCCCAGCCCCCAGAGCAGGACCATGGCAGGGACAGCCAGAGGGTGCCTGTTGGGAGCCAAGTACATCTGCAAGCGGTGCCAAGGGGATGATTTTACACAGAACTTTATACATTCCAGCCTGTGCTGTTTCTCCCTTCATAAACAGCATCCAAGCAGCAAGATCAGCAGGAAGGTGTGTTTGCCCAGGGCCAAATTCAGCTCTGCTCTCATCACCAGCAGTAAGGACTGCCTGCCGAATTCATACCCCACTGTTTATCCACAAAACCAATGCTCCTGTGGATTCAGCACAGGAAATCACAGCCCAACACTGTACTCACGCATCTTGTGCTTTCTGCTGCTGCTCTGCTAACCAGATTAGGTTCCCCTGCTGCCTTATTCATTTTGCAGTCATTAAATCTAAATTTAGAAATGAAGGCAACTCTTCTCCCCTCTGGGAAAGGTAGTAGGGAGAGTCCTTGTTGCAACAAGCCGTGAGGAGGAAAAAATAGCATCTAGATTTTCTCTCCTGTGAGATGGAAATGTAAATGTTTCTGCTGAGACAGAGAAAGAAATTTGTGCCCAGTTCCCTTCTGCACAGAACACTTGTTGGACCCTGGATCTAAAGAAATTTGTGCAAATTGTTGCAAGCATGAAGCAAAAGGTTTATTTGACCCAAATCACAGGCATGTAGCAGTGGCAGGAGATGTTATTTGCTCTGGCCGTATTTAGAGGAGTTGTAGCTTGCTGCTGAGTTTGGACTTTGGGCTTATCTCCAGTACTGCCCTGGCAGATGGGCAGTAGCTCCCAGATTTCAGCTAAAGAGGCAAATGCAAAGAGATTTCTTCCTCTCACTGACCTTTAATAATCGATGATGTCAGCTTTTTATGCAAAAAAAAAGTAATTGTGGTGTAAAATCTGCCTTCAGGTTCTTAGGAGCAAGACCTGGTGGGCAAGAGGCTGAAGAGGGTTGAGCTCCTCCAGTGCCCATCCCAACTGGGCATCCCTCCAGCTGTGCATTTGCTCACAGCACAGCTGGAGTGAGGGGGAAGAGCTCAGATCTTCTGGGCACTCAAATGCCATCACAATAGCGGGGAACCTTTCAGAAATCCGTCTGAAACGGTAAATCTGAGCATCAGTGTAACTGACCATAAGGAATGTGGGGAGAAACAATCTGGGCCATCTCTGCACGTGCTGAGCTTGGACTGGGCATAGCTGGATTCAGTTCTGACAGTTCTCCAATATCGTTAGCTCACTGTGCAGTGGCAGCCAAAAAAAGCTTGCAAAATACCAGGGATGCCATTGAAAATGAGAGA
Organism: Oxylabes madagascariensis; assembly: GCA_013400675.1. NCBI lineage: Eukaryota > Metazoa > Chordata > Aves > Passeriformes > Timaliidae > Oxylabes > Oxylabes madagascariensis. Next base: position 29,909 of record VYZR01081596.1, read on the forward strand.
GTTGTTTTGCCTCCATATAAAACCTTGGGATAGCCCCATTCTGGGGGGTGGGATGCCCCTGGCTGGGGGTATGGACTCCAGATATTTAGCTGTGCCTTGCAGATCTGGACAGCTGCTGAGTGCTGGAAAATTGAGAAAAGGATGGGTTAACTTTGGCTTTGAGAGAGAGGGCAGCCAAGCCTGAGACGGTGGCAGAGCTCACAGCATCCACAGGGGCTCTGACCAGCAGACATGGGCTGTCAGTAGCTGTTAAACCCAGAAGGTGGAAGAAGCTTGTCAGAAGACAGGCTCTGTCTCTACTTCTGTACGAGATCCTGGCTGCATGTTGGGAAGCCCTGCTCCCTTCCCCAAAGGTACAGACTGAGCTCCAGACCCTCTGCCACTGCTGGAGTCTGTGTGATGCAGCTGTGCTGTGCAGGATTGCAACAGCTTTCAGGAGCAAAAATGATGTGTTTGACCATCATGTGGGCAAAAACCCCAGTGAGAAGGACTGTCCGCTCTTGATTAAGGAAGAATTCCCCTGTGGAAGGATCTGTGCACAGCCTTCTGCCAGGGACCCTGGCAATGCCAAGAATGAGGCCTGGGATCAGCACCTCTTTCCAGAGCTGAGAAATACAAATCCAGCACACAAACAGAGCCAGCTTCACTGATAACTGCCAAGGGAAACTGCACTTACCCAGCACAGCTTGTTAGGCAGCAAAAGTTAGAGCAAAGAATATTGCAGGGTGAAGAGTGTCTTAAGGTTTTAATGATTTCCAGTTAATTTCATGGCTGTGGTGAGGAGGCTTGTGCAGACCATCTTGTTTAACTTATTGCAGCAGGTTTTGACTGAAGTGGAGCAGCAGATTCAAACCAAAGGCAGCAGCTGGGACCCCTGAGCCTTGTGCTTGTCCTCCCTGCAGGGCTGTGTCTCTCCAGGCAGGGACAGCAGTTCCACGTGTCTCATCTCCCAGCACGCTGTGGCTTTTGGCCATGTGCTGGTCACAGCTCCAGTTCACCCTCACAAACTTTCCATGGCTCAGGAGCTGGGTCACAACAGGATGGGAATGCCTGGCTTTGTTCTTGATGGCTGGAGAAGTAGCAGCTTCCACCCATCTGGTCTAGATCTGCTGCTGTACGTTGCCTGCAGCCTTTCAGCAGCCTGAAGTTTCCTCTTTGTGCAATGAACTTCCTCCTCCTGGTTCGTTTACACTTGGTTGGCACTGGGCTGTGAGATGGGCTGAGAGTGCCAGTGCAATTCCTTTAGGGGGAAAAAAAATCTGCTCCGACTTTCAGGCAGAGATAGTGATTTTATTTCTAGAAAATAGAGCTATAAATTTGGCTGATGCCAAACAAACACTATGTGATGTCTGTATTGAGGTGGGGTGGGGGAGTTATATCAGAAAAGGATGATATTTGTCACTCACCTGTCTGAGTGCTGAAAATGCTCTTGTCTTTATGTACTGACTGCTGGATTTTCACCGTGCCTGCATCCTGGCCTCACTTTTTGCTCAGATGAATTCTGATCTCAAGACTGCAAAGCTCAGTAGAAAAATATTTCCTTTTTAGCTCAGCACATAAGTTTGTAGCAAGGAAGAGCTGTGGGCAAAATTGCCAAACAAGCAAATAAAGGAAGGTGCTTGGGGTGGTTTGTGGCATCAATAAAGCATGTATGGCAAAAAAGAGAGAAATATTAAAAATCATATTTTTAACTGTCCATCTACCTGACAGACACCTGGATGGGGACATTAGAAACCTGATGGATAAAATAGGCAAGGCAGGAGTAGCAGCTGCTAAATTACATAAAATGCAGACACAAATTGCAGGCACAAAAAAAAAGAGAAAGAACAGCTCAAAAATTGTAGCTGAAGTATCCATTTCTAGACCAGTACTTGTGGTGCTAGGAAACAGATATATCATTTGGGTCTGAAGGAGATGAACTATTTATTTAGCTTGAAGATTGCCCCCAGCAATTGTGAATCGAAAGTTATCTAATGTCTTTGCCATAGGCTCTAAGTGTCTGGACAGTTAGCATATGCAAGGGAATTACTCACAGATAAGCATCCAGTAATTTATACAGAGCATTCCAGATAGAAACCTCTCCAGTATCAATTTCTGCCTGCTCTGTAAACTGCTCCCATTTATCAAGCCGGATAAATTCACAGGCGGGCTGTGAGGGGGTGCTGAGACCTGTGTATGCTTTATCAGTTAATACTCACTGAGGTCCCTTTGACATGATTGGAGTAAATCTTTCTCTCCTTTTCTTTGGTTATGACCAGTCTATAATCTTCCAAGCTAAACACCATTCCCATGAATGAAGAGTAATACTGAGAAGTAGGGGAAAAAATAATACGTAGAGAGAATGCATTTCATCTCACTTTGGAGGTAATGAGGCAGTTTAGTGTGACATGTCATTTAAAACCAGGCTTTTCTTTTTTATAGATTCCATATCCCTGAAGAAGTGACTGACAGATCAGTGCACAACATATTTTTCCCAAGGGGAAAAAAATTGAGGTTGACACAAAGGGGAGGCAGCAGAGTCGTGATGATCTTCAGGAAGACAAAGGGATGAGTCTTTATCCATCAGGTAAATAACACAGACCTGAAGTTATGCAAATTAAGGTGAAAGCTTCAAAACCAGAGTTTGTTGGATCAGGATGTGGCTGTGGTACCTGTGTCCTTCAGCTGCCACCTCTAAGAAGCTCTCTGACCAGCTCTGCCATGGAGGCAGCCCCAGAAATAAGCCCTGAGCAGTAAAATCACAAATTCACAGGATGGGTAAGGCTGGAAGGGACTGGGAGGTCCCCTGGTCCAAGCTCCCTGCTCAAGCAGGATCCCCGAGAGCACTTCACTCAGGATTGTGTCCACACAGCTTTTGAGTCTCACCAAGGAAGAAGATTCCAGGCTCCATTTGCCCTTTCCTTGGGCTTTGCTGGCCAACTGCTGCTGTTTGCCAGAAAATTCCCACTCCGTGCCCCGTTTTCCCTGTGCTGTGGCTGCCACAGGAATATCAGCTGGGGGAGCATCTGAGGTTTTCTTTGGCTGGGAAGATCTACCGAGGCTGGGAGTCTACTGAGGACTGGATGGATCCCAGCAGCTGCATTTTGTGTTGGCTGCCAGCAGCTCACTCCAGGCTACCCAAAAGGAATGCACAGCTGTTTACTCCAGCCAGACAGATGCTTCTCTCCCTTCCAGTGTGAGTGAGGACTGTGGAGCACACCACACATGAGACACACCTTTGTTATACAAGAAAGGAGCCATCACCATGATCCCAGATGTGAGAGATGTTGCCACATACTTGGACAGAGTCCATGCACAGCTCTTAAAAAATAAGAAGAAAAGAGGTGCATAATGAGCCCTGGCACGCGTGTACTCGAGGCCATCTGTTAATGTGATCCAGTGCCAATTTGTGGAGCTAGGAACCAGTCTGCAGGTCATGGATGCCAAGAAGAGATGGGCTTAGAAAAGGCACTTGCAGGATGTGCTAATGGCCAGTGTTTATCAGAAAAACCTTGCTAGCAATGAACGCCATCAGAGGAGACAGTCCTGCTCTTTGGTGTCCAGAACCACAGCAGCCCACATGGATGGAGCATTCCTGCCATGTCCCTACCCCTGCAGTGAAAACAGGAAAGTTCTAAACCTTTGTAAACACAGCAAGAAGTGAACTTCTAACCAACCTACTCTGTAAGTTGTTTCAGTATTTATCCCTCTGCTGCACGACTAGATGCAAGGGGGGAGGCTGGTGAGGAATTGATGTACGTGTGAGCATCCTTAGGAGCAGGAACACAGATTACAGGATGCATAATGGCTTTGGCAAGCACAAAAACCAACCTGGCGTGTTCATCAGCCGTGCCTGCAGCCTCACTTGCAGGACACCCTGAGAGGAGGAGCCTTCCTTCCTCTGCTAATTTCCAAATGACTGGACCTCACCTCAGGGGACCAAATACGGAGGAATGAGCCAAGGTTACAGCCACCAGACACCTTTTAAAAAAAACAGGGGATTGTTGATAAAAAGGGCCCTAAGCAAATCAGATTTATTTTCTAATCAGTGCCTGGTAATGTCATCATCATACATTTGCATAAGCAGGATGTTTTATGCATTGTTTTCCTTTGAGCAGGTACCCTCTCATTTGTGTGCGCTTGCTGATGTGCTCTCTTAACCTGCCACAGGCTTCCCCAAAGCTACTGTCTGTGAATGCTGCTCAGATAATAATTAGGAATATTCACCCTCTCTACATCCTTTTTCCAACAAAGACTTGAAAATCACAACACGATTTTTTATTTTCTTTTCTTTTTGCAGTTTTCTCTCTCTCTTTGTCCTTGTTCAGGTAGCGGCTGCATGGAGGGCAGGTGCCTTTTATCAAAAGACAAGGAGTCATCTTCTCCTTAGGAAATGTTTATGTGCCTTCCACAGCACCAAATTGAGAAAACAGATTACCTCTCAGAAAGCCATCTGTTTCAGCACCGTGTGAGCTCTCAGGTTGGTTCTTGCGTTTTATGAGACGTTGGAATCCTCCTGTGATTTCTCCCTTTCACCTGTCTGCCTGTTACAAAAATTGTTCTGAAGGCTCAGCACACCCATTCAGACAGCTCGGAGCCTGATTTCCAAATGTTGTTTTAGGGTTGCATTGTAAAAAGCCAAACCCCACCCTAAAGAACCCTTCCTGTTGTGCTTTAACATGGATATGCACAGACCAACAGGAACTGGATGAGAAAATGAGAAGAGGTGGGAATTTGGGTGTTTTTTTATTATTATTTTATAGTAAACCAACCTTTCCCCACCCCTAAACCACAAATTAGGAGAAGATATTAATTTCCATAAACAAAATTGTGACTTTTCACTGAAAATTTGAAATCTTGGGAGGATGGCTGACGTAATGTGTGGAAGGAGATGTTTACTGAGAACACAAAGGATTTTCCAGAGAAGGGTTCAGCCTGGCACAGCTGCCATGTTCTGCTTGGGTACCCATCACTAGCTGCAGACCTACAGCTTTTTTCTTGGTGTATGTTGTTGTTGGGAACTGTGGAGATTCTCCAGACTCTAGAGTGGTTCTTCTACAGTCCTCTTTGAGTCTTGAAAAGTTCATCTCCTCCAATTATGCTTTCTTCCATTTGCTCACCCTTCTCTACTCATGTCAGAGCCACTTAGTCTCTCCTTAAAATCCAAGTGGGCATAAGATGGACTAATGCCAGAAAAGCACTCATTGCATACCAAAAATACCCAATAAAAAGCTCTCCATGCTTTAACACAATACATTTTCTGCATAAAAATAGGGAGCGTGTAAAGACTGTATGCTGGAAAGAGAACTGTCACAAAGCATGTAGAAATTACTAATAATTTAAACATGTTTATCTTTGGAGTCATTAGTTGATGCAAGGGATATGGTAATGGATACAAAACTTCTCCCCTCTGGATCATGGGTTACACTGTGATACGGAGAATTAGTGACTAAAATAATTAACAGCCACTATCTGTTTGGTAGCATCACTGAAATTGGATTAAGCTTGTCCTTCCCTCTCCAAACAGGCCAGGGCCACCAGCACATTTAGCACCAATGGACATCTCCTCCTGAAGAGATACAGCACGTCTGCAGCAATTTCCTCTGCAGAAAAGTGATTTAATTGGTAAATTTTCATCCTGGGACCTGACTGGGTCACTTCTCACTGCATGAGAGGCTCAGATTGATGTTCTGTAGTGCTGTGAGGAGTAACAGTGTGGGTAGGGGAGATGTGAAGAGGTTTTGTGATCTGGAGTGGTCCGTCCTCCCAGGAGAGATGGACACTGCTCCTGTCTGTGGTGCACAGCCCTGGGCAAGCCCCATCGTCACTCCGGGGCTGTTTCCCTTTGTGGCCTTGCTCTTCTCACGTCACACTGGCACTTTTGGCAAGGGAGCCCCTCACACCCCCCCACCCTCCCTCCCCACATGAGAACTTTGCAGTTCACCTCCCTCCTGCCTGATCCAGCAGCGACCGCCTAATGGGGCCATTATTTTCATCCCTAATTGAATGATTTCTTTCCCTCCCTCCCTCATGTTTTTTTCACCAAAAGAAATGTCAGTAAAATCAGCTCTTTAAAAAAAGAAAAATAGATGAACTGCAGCATTCAGAGCAGAAGTGCCAGCGCTGCTATTTTTAGCAGGGTCTCCCACAGCTCAGAGGCACAGCAGGGAGGTCCTGGGAGGTGACCCAGCAAATCCCGGGGGTGGGAAGAGGCTGCTGGTGGTTTGGCAGGTGTAATGACCAGCCAGACAGCAGCGTTTTACTTGGCTTCAGAGAAAGAATCCCTGGTACCTCTGTGGCCAGGGGAGATGCCAGCACTTCGATTAAGCCACGCTGGGTGGTGCCCACATGATTATCTGTTTCACAGGCAGGGGAACTGAGATGCAGGGAGATTAATTGACTTGCTCAGATGAGGTGAGACGAGACAGAAACCCCAGAAGTGTAATTGTCTGTGCTAGTTCTAATTGCCAGCACATACATTCCTGTCTGGGAGAGGCATCCCCAGAACAAAGCACAAAGCCATGACTGAGGGTACCAGTGAGGCAGGAAAAGAGATTCCCCTTTCTGTATCGTGCCATAAGTTCTGGGACTGCCTGGTGTCCTGAGCACTGTTTAAAGTATGGAATTAGCAAAAACACCAGATTTATTTATTTATTCATTGTAACTAAAACCCTTGGAAACCATTCTCCCTCCCCCCACTGCCATCAGTCCCCTTTCCTTGCACTGTTGTCATACAGGGTATTGTCCCTGTTACCTCTCCACTGATTTTACAGTTCCTGCTTTTCAGTCATCATTTTTTAACTTAAAAGAAAGCGAGCCATCAGTGGAGAAACCAGCCCTCACCCCATCCTGAGCCTGTGCTCTCCAGGCTGGATGCACTGCTGCATCCCTTCTGCCCCCCTGGAGCAGCTTCTGAGCTGTGTCAGAGTTTATCTTTTGACTCGAGTGTTTTGCCTCCTCCCAGGTAAAAGAGACGAGATATTGTTACAGTGGCAGCATCCCACTGAGCCAAAAAGTGGCATGAAACCCGCTCACCTTTTACAGGCAGCACAGCAGACTCCAGGTGTCTGTTTGGAAGACACTGTGAGCCCCCAGCACTGCCCCTGCCACCCAGCCCTGTGTGCAGGGCAGGTTTCAGCGCTGCTTTGGCAGGACGAGGAGCTTTTGTCACCATTATTAAACAGAGCCAATCACTGCACTGCTGAGCATCTCGGCAGGCTTCAAACGCGCCTCGGAACCCACGGGGTGTCCACGTTTACACCTCCACTCAGGGAAAGCTCTGTTCTACACTGCTGGATTGAGGCAGAAAGAAAGGAGAGAGAGGTTTTCTCTTCCCATTCAGCAGCAGAGCATGGAAGAGGCAAAACTGAACAAGAATCCCCTGTCTGTAGCAATCAGAATTGATGGAGGGCAGCCCCTCAGTGTCCCAGGGGAGAGCTGGAGTCACTGCCAGTTTCACGGAGGTTTGTCCCCATCTGAAACCCTGCGTTTTGCTGTGCAAAATGGATTTGGCCAGAGCTCTGGTGCTGCAGGGGCTGTGACGACGCAGGAGTGTTGGTTTTCATTGTACAGTGTTATAATGAATGAATAAATCGATACCAATTAAGGCAGATAGTTTATTGATTGACATCCCAAGGCAAACACTACATTTATTGCCAGGAGTAAAACACACTCCACCATACACCCCAATAACCACAGAGCCATAATTTGATACTATTAATGTGTGACACAGTAAATCATGGCCGTGTCCTGCTCTGTCCCAGCTGATACAAGTACACAACACAAAGCCTCCCAGAAGATGTTTGTTTATCTGAACACAGCAGCTAAAACGCTGTATGAAGCTCCTCAGGGACTTTCCCAGAGGCTGAAACATTTCATTATATCTTCGATTACGATTTTTTGAGTACAAAACTTTGCAGAGGAACTTCTCTTTCACCCTTGCCAACAATCCTCCCTTCTGCCTCTGCCAGCACTCTCTTTTTCTTTCCCTGTTCGTCAAATAGGATTTTGTCCCTTTTCCCTTCAGCTTCCCTTTCCACTGGTTTCAGTTCCTGATTTTCAGCCATCATTTTGTTTGGACAATTCTCATGTCTATGTCTCCATTTTACCCCAGTTTCCCATTTATTCCCTTCAAAAGCAAACATCCAAACTTGTTGTTTTTGTGGTATAGCCCCTAGTCTGTCCATCTGACACCTCACACTCAGTGGATGCTGTCTTCTTTTTTTATTTCCGCCCACTCTCTTCCCTCACTGTCCATCCTACTCAGCCTGATATATCCACTTGACAAGAAAATGGAATCTTAACTTCAATTTATTAATTGGAATTAGCCATTCATGTAAGCAAGCAGTTTTCAGCTCCAGATTTCTCTGCAGGCATCTCTACCACTCTGTCATGTCTCTTTTTTCTGTTTGCTTGAGTAGAACAACTCCTGGCATTTTAGTTTTTTATCATTTACATTCTCTTTAGTGAAACCCCCTTTTTCTACCTGCCAATACCCTTCACTTACCACAGAATTTTTTCCCAGAGACCGTTCCTCAATCTGTTCTTCCACTGCCCTGCATCTTTCTTGCATTCCTTCTCTGGATTTCTGTCTTCCTCCATGAACAACAGTTCTGTTGATGGATGCTTCTTGGAGCCATAACTTCTTTATCATTAAAGCAGCCAGGTTTTTCAAATTATTTTTTAATGGATGCACTTTACTTCTAACTTATTTCTAAAGCCTGGTGACTCAGAGGTCTTTTGATAATTTCTTATGTTGTGGCCCCACAGCCATGCACTTGAGATGGGTCTTTATGGGATGTACAGGAGTTCATTTGCAACTTGCAAAGGCTTTCTTAAATAAGGTGCCAGCAAAGAACAGATGTGGCATGTACACCAGTGAAACTCAGTTCTCCCTGTCCATTCTTCTCTCCTCTCTGGGTATCCCAAACTCATCTGCCTCTGCCTATATTTTGGTTTACTCTCTTAGGTCAGGGATCCTCCTTACATTCCCATTTCAGCAATAAAAATTTAGAATAAATGTCTGCAGCATTTGCCCTGTAATTCCCTGAGCTGGTTCTTGCTCAAAACCACAGTGAAGGAAAAAGAAAAAAGCACATTTCATAAGATTAATGCCAGATTTGATGTGCTCCAACAGCAAACCCCACCTTGAAATTTAATTCCAGTCTTCATCCAAGGTATCCTTTCAAGTCTTGGTTGAACAACTCCACCTGTGAATTTGATTCCCTCTCTCCAACTCAGACTAACTTTGGGGCACTTGTTACATTACCTTAGATCAAAATATCAAGTTATTCATCCTATCCTTATGGCTGAACATTGCTCAGGTTGTAAAACAGGTATTCTGAGAGTGTTCAAAAACTCTGTTGGAATAGAAATAGGGCATCACAGTAGAAAACCATTCAAACACAAATTCTCAGCACAAAGCTGTACCTAAAGGGACAAATATGAGCCATGAATGAATAAGGAAAGAGATTAAAAGTAGTGCAGGATGTTACATCTAAATGAAATGTCAGTGAGATGAGTTTGGTTCTTTCTACAGTTTGGGCATCTAAAACTCAAAGAAAGGTGCTGGGAAAATTGGAGAGAGTTACCAGAATGATTTAAGACCTTGAAAACCTTCTTTATTGTGAGTGGCTTAAACCCTAATCTATTCAGCTTATCCACCAGAATGCAAAGAGCTCGCTCAGTCACCGTCTGCAGCCTTCCACTTGGGTTGGAGATTGCTCACATTTACGGCTCTTTAATCCCATCACAGTGGGAGCCGATCCCGGGAATGCTCAGACTGGCAATGCGGTGTGTGTTAGAGAGGCAGGTAAATAAACCTTTCAACAGCAGACCTGCAGATGTGATGGAGTCTCTGTCACTTGAGATGTCTAAGTCAAGACTTAGCATCTCTTTAGATGCACGGGCAGGACTCACAGGCACGCCTGCAGTGTGGATACTGCTGGAAGAGGTTCTGCGGTCTGGTTAACAAACGCTGTATAAATAAATTAGCGGAGTCATTGCCTCGGCCCTAAAAATCTATTAATACTTTCAATTCCTGATATTTTTAACCATCATGCCTCCCTCTTACAAACCACACGGCCAAAACTGCAGTCAAATCATGAGTTAATTATGCTTAAGTGCAGCTCGGGATTGTACAACTGAGAAATCCAAGGCAGCCTAAACTTAATTGGCTTTTCCAAGGGCATCCAGCAAATCACTGGCCAAGCCAGCCACTGAACCCAGGGGAGCTGATGCTTTCTCACTGCATCTCACACTTCCAGCTGCTCACAGCAGCGATGGCATCGGGCAGGAAGCGGAGGCCTTTGAAGTCCCCTGAAGGACGTGGTTTTGACTCAATATTATCTGATTCTGTGTCAAGGGGAACATCTCGCTGCTGACAGCCCGTCAGTGGAAATTGATGAGCCTGGCTCCTGACACAGATGTGCCATCTGCGATGGCCCCACCCCTGGGCTCCCGTTCTGATGGACAGCCTTTCATCTGGATGGAGGAGAGAGGGTCACGTTCTGGCCCCTCGCCCCTCCATTTCAGCAGCGAAATGGACCTGCCATCATATTCTGCTTCTTTTTGACCATGTAATTTGTTGTGTTTAAGATTGTTCAATTTATTTCCCAGATCTGCTCACTCATCAAAGGTTGAACAGCCCTTGGTTTATCCATTAAAGGTGGCAGCAATTAGTTCCCCCACGCTGACTCTTGGTGAGAGCTGGGAGGGAGTGAGGTAACCTTGTCCCCAAAACTGCTGCAAGAGGATGGCACAAACACCCCAATGCCTTTGTACAGCTCCACAATGATCACCCACCTTGGAGGAAAGGAGTTTTTTTCCCAAAGTGCAAGCAGTGGAGTGAACATCCTCAAAGGCCCAGCTAAACAACTGCTTTGGATAAAAGCAGAGGGGAAAATCTGCACATTTGGCAAACACTGCTGCAGCCCAGGCAGGTGCCTGGGGGTTGCTTTGTGCAGAGACAGTGCTGGGAGCTCGACTAGAGCATGTTGTGTCACCTCTGCCTGGCAAACCCAGCAAAGGAGAAATGTCAAAATGACAAAGCTGGAAAAGCTTCCAGAAAGCCAATGCAGAAATTCAAGCTGTTGACAAAATGCTTGAAGGAGCCTGCTGGAACCAGAGCCCACAAGCATGCCTGGGCGAGAGAAACACTGGTCCCACCAACAGCACTTTGCCAGGCCTGGCCAGGGAAGTCCCTCCCGTAGATTTGGGGATTTGTTTGGGGTGTGTTTCTGGACTGATCACTGCAGTAAGGGTCAGATGTGGGCTCTCCTGACCGCTCTGGAGACCATTCCTCAGCACACCACAACTTCCCTGCTGATAGATTAATTTTGCTGGTGGGCCCACACTTCTCCCTGGCACACTGCCAAGCACCTACCTGAAACTTCCATCTTTTATAATTTTTCAACCAGATACAAATTGATTTGAAATTAAACTATTTTCCAGGAGGTTTAACCTAAAGCATCAAGCTCTCCAGAGAGTCTCCATGGCTCAGTGGTGGGATGGGAAGCTATGAGAAAGGATGAAATCAGTCACGCACAGAGAATTGAGGTGCACAATGAAACGTCCCGATCTGTGTTAGGCTGAGGGATGCAAAGTTCCTGTTTGGCTTTAAGCACTACTCCTCTGTGAATCTGCAAAATGGAGCAGGCAACTATCCCTTCTCTACAGGGATCTGGGAAGAATAAAGACTGCCAGGCAATGGATGGTGAAGCAATCAGGGCTACTCTAGATGTGAGATGGTTGGATTGACTGCCCTCGTGAAAGCAGCAAAATCTTTCTGTGCAAGACGTGATAAATTGAATAAGAAGGCTCATGCAGCCGATCTATTAACAGCTGGCCTCTGCAAGGGCTCCAGCAAACAAATGCTGTTGCAAGATGATCTCTTTTCACAGGAAAAGAACTCATGTCTTTCCCTTTTCCCCCTCTTTACATCGACAGCCACCAAATAGCAAACACACCACCAGCTTTTTTCGAGTGGTTGTTTTTCAGAAACACTATTGGCTCACCTGTTGCCTCTCCACCTTGCTGGAAGTGGGGTTAAATCTAGGAGGTGAAAAAATAAAAAAACAACCTGAGAGTGGTCTGCATATACACCAGGAGGAATGAGGAGAATCAGATGGCAAAACAGACGACATGCGGTAGCTCTCGGCTCTCCCATCCATCCTCTTTCCCAGCCAACCAATTCCCTCCAAATGACAAAAATACATTCTATTTTTTGCCTTCTTGATTAGTTTGTTTCAGTAAATCCCACTTCACAGATAGACCCAGCTCACTTTAATTAGCTTTGGCACGTTGACAAGGAGAGGAAAGAAAACACCACAGGACAGTGCTGTCTGGACACACATCGCCAAGCAGTGACAAAAATAAACCATTTTGCTACATAACAGCTAAGTGCTTCCTGACTGCCTGCTTTTATCCCTGTGAGCTCCTACCTAGCTGGTGAAATCAGTCTGACCAATCCAATTCTTTACTGAACAAAACCTATTTTTCATCTCTTACTTGTAAAAGGTTCTAAGCCCAGCAAAATCTGTGCCCATTTGGAGTTGGTTTTATTTTGATTCTTTTCCCTCCCCCCCTTCACAATCTCTCCCATAGTTCCCACATCCCATAGTATATTTTATCTCCTGCCTGTTCAGGGCAATCTGGTCATTGCTAGGCAACATGTCATCATAAATATTTCATTGGCAGAGGAGTGCTCAGAGATGCAGCCAAAAAATCTTTGTCTGGAGCTGCCTCCATGGTCTCCTTTGCTCACATTTCCCCAGGGGTTCAGCATCACACACCAGCTCTGGATCCCACACAGAGAAGGGATGACCAGGGTCACGCAGGACAGAGGTGTGGGCTTCTCAGCCAGCATCATGCCTTGACCCAGTGCTCAGTATTTGTCGCAGGCTGCCCTTTAGTTGGAGCAGCTGGAGAAAGTTGCTGCACCCTACCCCATCCAACCTCCAGGGGTTTGGACTTAATACTGTCCCTCAGAAGCAGGTTTTGAAAATTTTTAGAAAATTTTGTTCATTTTTATGCATGGTGGGGAGAAATGGGGTGAGAAGACAGAGGATGGGTGATTGTAGATGAACACCGTGTTCCTGACCTTGCTGAAGGTGCACTTGGCATCTTCCAACAAAGCAAAATACAAACCCTAACCAGATTTCACAGTGCCATGGGCATGCTCATCATACTTCCAGGACCTCCAGAGCTCTCTACCCTGAAATAGCCACATCTTTCATAACTTCTACTCCCTGTATCCTTTTGCTTGGAGAAGAATCCCACCTGGAAGGTGTGAACTGAGGAACACCAGCAGATGAAGCTCTGGAGCCAACTGAGCAGCTCTTGCTGGGAAGTTGCAGCATTTTCTCAGAAAAGCCTTAACTGTGCGAAGAGTTCTCCCTCGTGCAGTTGCCTGTCATGCTGTCATTTTTCACAGTTCCCTTATCTAAAATGAACCTTGCCTGCCTGTCTTTCCAAGGCTCTGTGGCTGATTACTGCTGCTGTGAGAGCTACAGATTCAGTGTTAGGAGCCTGACACAAAGGTGGAACCACTCTACCTGGTGGGCTGCCTGTTTCTTAACCATGCATTCAGGATGGGGATCCAGATTCCCTGGTGACTCCCCAAGGGTTAGTCTTGGCTGATCAGAGCTGTCTGGGACTGTGGCAATGGCTATTTCTAAAAGAAAGCAGCCATGTGGTGAGCACTTCATGGCAGAGGTTACCTAAAAATACCAAAAAATGTCACACTAAGAGAGTGGCAAAGATCAGCCTGGGAGTGAGAATTACAGCATCATGGAGGGCACTACAATAAAACTGCAGCTGTTTTCTGCTACTGCTGATTTTTGCAAGCAGTAAAGGGACCCAGCTGTGCCCCACTGGGCTGTGACCCAGTGCCTTACACAGATATATCCTTTATAACCTTTGTAAAGCAAAGTCTTGCTGCCCTAAAAAGTAACCAATCCATTCACACCAGCCTGAGCAGCTTTAACTTCACCAGTCTTTTAACTCATGATTTGGGGAAAGGTTTTGTGGCCATGGCACCCTGAAAGGTCTCAGCTCTGCTCCAGAGGAAAATGAGCTCCTTCTTCCCCTGTGTTCAGAGGAGTTCTGGCATGGTCTGCCAGGACCTTTCCTCTGGGCTGCTCTGCAGTAAAGCCTCTGCCTCACCTCCCTGCTTCACCTTCGTGGCCCCAGCTCATCCCAGATTTGCTCGATGCATGGAAGAGCAATGGGAATTTGACAGATTAACTGAGTACTCTTCTGTCTAGACTCCCTGTCAAGCCAAATACAATCTTAAAACAAATGACCTGCTGCAACAGGCTGCTGCTCACGCCTGGATGTTAACAAGAGGAAAGACAAGTGCAGGGAGGTATTTTGAGTTTATCTATTTCCTTTCTTTAGCCCAGTGACGTGAACTTGTGTCTGCTTGTGCAGGTCTGGTGACGCAGAATTTTGCCTGCTAGAAGAGCAACCTCATCACTTGGCACGTGCTGTGCCTCCTGTGGGCGTGGGAAACCCATTACTCAGGCACCAGTGCTGTGCCTCTGATTGGAATGCTCTCATCACGTCTGCCTGCGGATCATCAATCAGGATTTTTATTTCTTTGCAAGCCAAGAAATAGGTGATGTTGGAAGAACCCCTCTGGAGATACTATTAGCTGAAAGAAGCAAGCAAGAAAAATATGAATACGTTACTAAGCGTGTGGGAATGTAATGATCTCAGATCAAAACCTCGGTGTTTTGTAACTCTGTGATGTTTTTATTTTAAATGCTTTAAGAGAATGTTATTGCCAGATGAAAGTGCCCAACACTGGAAAGGTTCTGATGCAAAGCCATGTTTTAACTAAAAGATGTGAAGACAGGAAATACAACTTTTCGCAGTCTCTTTCCTAAGGAAAGCGCTAGTGTTAGCTGCTGGGTGTCCCAAGCTAAATGGCAGCAGGTGATCTCAATCTCGGTAAGAAGAGCAGGCTCATTAGTGAGAGTTTTCACTCTTGCCCATGGCGAACACAAGGAGAGACCTGAGGCTGTCCCAAGCTGAGACAACACTGCTACAGACACGGTGTGTCCAAGCATGGGCTTTAGATGTGGCCAGAAAGTGCCCGCTGGCCTGCCTGGGACCAGGCTGGCAGGGCTCCTGCAGGCTGCTGAGGGCTCCTGCTGAGCTTTGCCCCTGCTCTGGCTGGTCCTGTGCGCACCCCAAAGCTGTAAGTCTGCACTCCTGGTGTCAGTGGTGCCAGTCTCGTTCCTCACCTCGCCGGGGCTGGCGGGGACAGCAGTGAGATGTGCAGGGATGGCACAGACCAACATTGTTGCTCTTTACAGTCTCAGCACTGAGAAAGGGGATGTTGGGCCGCATCACCATGAGATTAAAATTAAGCAAAGGTGCTAGAGACACCAAAGTGGCCCTGTGGGTAGAAATAATGGTGGGAGGTGCCAGGGAGCCCCACGTGCCTGCAGCTCAGATGCCAACTCAGTGCAGATGCTGCCTGACCCGAGCTGGCTCACACAGCTCTGCAGAGTGCTGAATTATGCTGCCTAGACACGGCCACAGTGACAGCAGTAAAATGTCAGGGACCTGGGCAGCTGCAAGGCTCAGACAGGCTCCTCTCAGTCTGCTGGCTCGAGCTGAGGGACAGGAACGGGCACCCTGATGCGAGGAGAAGCAGGCACTGCTACCCTGGCTGTGTCAGGACATGGATGGCATTGTTAACGTGGGGCTTATCTATCCTGCGAGAGCTCTGCTGGTAGGAGGTGACCTTTGGTAGTCCTGGTAATCCATTAGGCTATGGAGGGACTCTTGGGATTAATTGCTACCAGCCAAGAAGGTGCTCCTTGTCCAGCATCAGTCAAAGGCATATTTGATTATCTGATTAGTTTCCAGAATTTGTCAAAAAATATATCTGGAGAGCCTGACCTTCCCTGCAAAGGACAAATCCATGAGCAGAACTTTTTTTTTTATAATAAGGCTATAAAAATGGCTGTACTCATCTGAAGCAAACATCAGCTTTGCTCTGGTTTCTGTCTAACAGTGAACAGCAGCAGAAGCTTTTTGTGTCGGAAGGGAGGAAACATCTCTGTGTCCTTTCACCTTCAGGCTGTAGTATTGTATGCACTTCTTCAGGCAATGTTTAAGTTCTTCTTTTTAATGACTCTTGACAGGCTTTTCTGGCCATGAATATTTTTGGCCCCCACATTATCCTGTGGCAGTATATTTCAGTTTAACTATGTGTGCAAAATGCTCATTTGCTTGACTCTGCAATTTCAGAGTTTCACATAATGATCTCTTGTTCTTCTGCTGCAGGAACAGCAAATAACTGTTTCCTACTCACCTTCCCTCTGGCACTCTTGGCTACAATTCCAGTTCTCCCCAGGTTTTTCGGTATAGCTGTGCTGTCATGTGGGCAGGTTGATTTAGCTGTGCCTAATGTACCCAGTGCAAGTCCCAGTGAGCTGTGACAGTGAAGGGATGTGGATGTTGCCATGGGTCAATAGACTGTGAGTTTGTGTAGCTTACACAGCTGTCTATTTATTCCATGGGACCTCCACTATTGCTGTTGCACGTGCTGGGTACATTAAATCTGGCACAGATGTGCCTCCCAAGATTACAGCCTATCTCAGATGGGACAGCATTCCAGTTCAAGGAGTCACCCTTTCCGTGGTGGTGTCTGGGCTCTGAATGTCTATTAGTGTGACTAAAGGTGTGCTGAAGGTCCAGCTGATGTTTGAAGACTTGGGCTGGATATTTACAGCAAACAGCATCTCAACATGGGAATTGGATGCTTTGAAAACCCCTAATTTTCAGAAGTCCCTGACGACTCTGAGCTAACCTCTAGCTTACTTTAAAAATGAATCCAGCCTGGAAGGACTCTGCAAGCACACAAACTGTTGTTGCCATCACTTTTCCTTCCTGTACAATACCAAGAAGAATTGAAGACCCTGGTAGCTCTTTTACCCCAAACAATCATATATCATATATAATATATAGTGCAGGATTGAATTTCTGCTTGCCTGCTTTGGTATTGTCAGAAACACAGCTGAAGTCAACACTTAACTTTGCCACAAAGCAGAGCCGGCCTCAAAATACTGACAGCAATCTGTTTTGTCACCCCTGGAGTTAAATGCCTCCAGACAGTGAGGGCAATTCAGGGCTGAATCCATCCTGTGTCTCAGCTGGAGAAGCCAGTCATGAATCATCAGGGATTAATGAATGCTGTGCTGAGGATTATGCATGGATGCAGGAGGCAGCATCCAAATTCTCCACCAGAAATGAGCTGATTGCTTTCAATTTTTCTTTCTTGTTTGTTTTTTTTTTTTTTTTTCCTTGAAATATGCAAATGAAGGGAGTTTCCCCAGCCTCGGAGTTTAGAGAAAGGTTTTTGTGTTGGGACCTTGGTTATGACATTTGATTTGGGAGGGCAGCCTCACCTGATGCTAACTTTTCGTAAAGGCAAAATACAGACTTATAATGAGGTCACTATGCACTAAAAGCTCTGTTTAACTTGTCACCTTTAATTAAATAATTTCATGTATTTGGAGGAATAGCTAGCTCCAGTACAGTCACTTTGAAGGGATTTTTTCCAAATACAAGACCATTAGACAAATGGTTTCATTTTATGCTAGCTGAGCTTATTCCTCAGACGAAACAAACACAAGAGAGCTTTTTGTTTCTCCTAATTATGGGCATGGGAAGGCCCATGGGAACGATGTGGTATCACTGGGCAAGGCATGGCATGTGAGGCAGGCACCTCGGGAGAGGATGTTGGAGAAGGACATGGTCTCTAATCATGTAGCACCTTTTTCCTTTGAATAGAGCAGAGAAATTGTGAGTGGAGAAGTGCTCATTGTTTCTGTGGTTCATCTTATTCTGTCTAGTCTGGAGTCATCCTGGTATAATCTCCAGTGGTTTTGTCCTTTCCAATTGCAGGGTTATGTCCAATTTCATCAGGTATAAGTCATTGACTTCTTCCACTTGTCTCAGATTAATTTGATTTCATCTTACCCTGACAGTGATTATTTTTCTTCCTTTCTCTAAACAAAAATCCAAAAAGAACCATTTAGGAGCCCATATTGGCAGAGAAGATGGGGTAAGAAGGGTATTAAAGCACTGGAATAACCAAGGAGAGGGTTCAAACCTAATGTCAGGGGAGGAGAGAGGTTATTCCTATGACCTTCTCTCAGGTCATCTTTGTTTTGAGTACTTTCCAAATTCCTCTCAGCTGTGGTGGCCAAGTTCCTCATCACTCCTCAAACATCATCAGTGTTTACCAAGGACCAGCGTGGCTCAGATGGTTGGCAGAAGGTCTTGCAAGTAAAACTGCTGTCCTCCATCACAGCAGCATCCTGGAGAAGAGGTGGCATCCTCGATGCTGAGGTGAAGTCAAACAACACTGACTTCCACCAGGAGCAGAATATCCTTATTTGTTACAAGAGAGAAGGAAAAAAAAAAAAAACAACACCTCTTTAGCCACATCAGCGAAGTGATGGCCAAGCGCTCTCTTTAATCCTCCTTAATCATGGTGTTGCTGATTAACATTTGAATAGAGCTTCTAATTAGAAAGAAGACACACAGACAATCTCACCCTGCTGAGGAGGTGAATTCTCAGCTCCTACCACTCATTCCTGCATATGCTGCCCTGATTAGGGCTTGAATGGGACAATGATTAAAGAGGCCACTGCCACTGTGCAACCTCTCAGTAGCATAGCTACGATCAAGGATTTTATTTTCAGCTGAGACTTGAATAAATGTTTTGCAAATGTGAGCCACTCCTTCGGAATGGGAAGAGCTTTTAAACACTTCTGAAGCACTATTCCATCTTGTTCCTGGTTTTATCACACTGATCTCCGCCTCTGTAGAACATGCCCTGTTTGACCATAATGTATTTCAATTAGGATTGTAGTTTAAGCGTATGTATTTCATTTGTTCATCTCTTTCATTATTCAAACAGCAGCTGAAGTCTGGTGAAAACCTGGACAGTGTGCTGTCGAAAAATCACTTCTATTTTCTTGGGTGAAGTGTTTTTTTCAAGTTCTTCCATCCATTATATAATTTATTTTGCTTATTAATCTGCATTAGGCCTAACCAAAGTCAGGGCTGCTGTGCTAGGAATTATTTGCATTCAAAGAAGATCATACTCGTAGTCTCCTAGGAATTTTTGATGTCTGCTTCTGTCAATTATATCAATCCACTTAGAAAGACAGCTTTTCTATGTCCAACCTCATTACAGAGCTGGGGAACAAAATTATCACAATTGACCTAAGCCTTGCTGGACATGGGTGTACAGCCACCTACTCACCAGGACCTCCTGGAGGTCATTGCCAGGTGAATTGCGGCTGCTACAGCTTAAGACATTACAGCCCCTGGCTGTTTTGCTGCCTCTCTGCCAGAGCTCAGCACCTCAGCCTCTTCTCACACAGGTCTGTCTCACACGGGGCAATGGCGGCTTTGAAGGATGCCAGAGGTGCAGCTCCTTGTGCCCTTCTGAGGAGAGGGCAACACCCTAAACCACCACAAAAACATTCACATAAACACATCTTTCAGATACCTTTTCCTCCCAGACATGCTGACTTAGTAGGGTTGGAGACCTCCTGCAGCACAGTGCATTGTGAGCTTATTCTTTCCTGTAGACACTAAGTTAGATAAAGAAGATGAAGAGTGTTTTGTGGCCTGCAGCATGTGGAATGGATCTTTTCTATGGCCTTCTGCACTAAATTCCCTTTGTTGTCCTCATTTTTCCCAAATAGAACTGCAAAATCATTCTTCTTTCAGAATTAAAGGCATTTTCAAAATGGGATCTGGAAAATATTTTCCATCCAGGTACCCAAAATTAGGCTTTTGACAGAAGTGGACTCATTATGAGGAAGGCAGTGAGCTTTTGTATCCCAGAATCATTACCAGGCTGTGTGGAACAGAGGCAGGAAGAGGAGAAAAGGGAGAGGCAAAGCTTGCAGTGTAAGATCAATGATCTGATTCAACTGTGGGGAAAAAGCAGAGAGATTTTACATTAGGCCATGGTAAAAAAACAATCTCAGAGAGATGCTTCACTTCAGAAAAACCTCTTCTGCAGAGCTGGGCCATAGTCACCTAAATATGCAAAAAGGCAATTAGCCAGCCTGCCCTTTTTTTTTT
>VYZR01081596.1:50054-61223 GCA_013400675.1 Oxylabes madagascariensis
CTTTTTTTTTTTTTTTTCCCATTTATTTTTCATCTCATCACAAAAGCAGAGCCTCTGCTGTGGCACTCACCAGGACCTGCCAGGTACACACTTATGTTCATCTGATAGGGAGACACGGGGCCCTTGGCCTGGTTCATCACTTGGGGCTACAGGATCTCCAGATGGCCCCAAGTGCCTGCAACTGTCAGGGGAAAATGGAAAATCTTTAAACTGACTTGACATTTAATGTCCCACAGCAATGGAGAGAGAAAGAAGAGGAGAGGAGAGGAGAGGAGAGGAGAGGAGAGGAGAGGAGAGGAGGCCACTGCAGAGCATGAGGAGCTCGCCNCCCTTTCTGAAGGAAGAAGCAAAATGATGTGGCACCCTCCCACACTTAGAGCTTATCTGCAGGAGCTGAGTTCACACCCTCCAGTAATGATCATCATATAAATGCAAAGACATTTCTGTCATTTAGCAGCTGTTTCCTGGATTTCAAGATAATTAGCTCCTATGGGCTAGAGAGGGACAGTTCCTGTACAAGTACAGCAGAAAGACAAGTAAGAAGGCCTCTCCTCCATCCCCCTGTGTCCCCTGAGAGCTTTCCAGCTCTGCTAACTGGGTTTGCACCCAGCCTTCCAGCTCTGGGGCTGCTCTTGCTCAGTGGCCAAGATGAAAATAGAGTTTAGAGAGACCACAATACACTGGGAACATTCTGAACCCTTCCAGAGCTGCTCCTGGGGAGGTAACACACATCAGCACCTCCCCTGCCCAGAGAAGCCCTAATACCCTCCCTCAGGCAGGTGAACCCCCCCTGTGATGTGTGAGAGCAAAGCTGCTGAGTCCTGTGCCCAGTTCCTCGCCTCTCTGAGTACATGTGGCTTTGGGAGCCCTGGTGTCCTTGCTTGAAAGTCAAAATTCTCAGCGACTTCTTTCCCCTTCTAGTAACTTCCCAACATCCCAGCTATTCTGGGATAATGCCCTGTCAGGACCAAGGGCTATTCTTGGACAACTGTGCTGGTCACACCCAGCAACGGCAGCCTGCACTGACAGCTCCTGCTGTTCCAAGGCACAGAAAGGCAGGCAGGAATAATTTCCCAAGCCAAGGCAACGTGAGGAGTGCTGTGGCTCTGTTCAGATGGTGTAGCTCCAGAGAGAAGCAGCTCAGACACAGCAGCAAGGTAGGGAAAGTGAGTTTGGAGTTTAACGCCTCTGAAGGTAGAAACTTGAATATTTGATGCAGCAGTGAAAAGTTCCTTGCTTCCAACTAAGGAAACTCCATAAGGAGTTTTTCAGGCATGTGATGAAGTACAAGGTCTCTGTCTTAACTCTTCTGCACTCACTATGCATGCAAAGATGTTTTTAATGACAAACTTGCTCGCTTTAGAGAGGAATATACTTCCAGCCCATGCTAACAGGGAACCAAATTATTGCCCATGGTAGCAGGAGGAGGCATGAAATAAATTGGTCAAGGAAAACCTTACTTTTAAAAGCCCAAAATAACATGGTATATAATGTAAAGTTCAAAGTTGAGCATTGAGGCTAGGGACTCAGTGTCATAACAGAGCAAGAGTGAAGCAAATTGCTGCAAAATGCAGGACCTGCTAAGCAGCAGCAGGATATTGAAGACAAAGCTCACAAAGTGATTTTAACAGGTTCTGAAACCTGCTGCCATAGCTTGTTTTCAATTGCTGTGATTTTATTTGGGCTCGTTAGAGTGTCAGATGCTCGGGATCTCTGTGAAGGTAAGGGGTGTATTCAGCTTATGCTCATGCCACAACCAAATCAACAATAACCTAATAAATGACAACTAATAAAACCCAAGGTTTAATTATGCAAAACTGTGAGCATGTTATGAACAGAGCAATCCTCCCAGGAGCAGAGGCAGCCAGAGGAAAGATGGAAGTAGAGGATGTGCAACCAGTGTTAAAAAGATGCTTTGCTGCCATTTCACTGAGCTCCTTGGATATGAGTGTGGCACGGTCAACTTGGCAAATTGCTCTGTACAAGACACTAAAGCCACAACAAAATGCCTTAAAATGTCTGGATCAGGATTGCAGGTACCCCAGAGAGAGAGCAAACGTGCACTTCAATACTAGGGAGCATTTTTGATTAAATTCAAGTGCAGGGAGTTCTCTTGTCTCCATGCTCTAGGCAGGCTGGATGCAGAGGAGGATTATGTTTATTTTGCTGGAGACATGCTCCAGGACAGGGAAGGCATGAGAGCCCGTGCCTCCAAGTCCCAGCCATGGAAAGTGTGATGGCCAGGCTCTGGTTTCTGTCTATATATTTTGATACACCCTGTTATGAAGGGGAAGGTGATTCGAGAAACCCCAGGATGTCCTGCCAGTCATTAAAGCTGGATCTAATGGCAGGAAAAGATGGAGCTAACGTTATTGTGTCAGGTTTATCTCTCTGAACTCAATAGGCTGAGCTTTACACAAGAAAGAAGTATCAGCTCTGGTTCTTGCTTCATGGCAGCCAGGCTGGCCAAGTGGTCCAGGCTCTCCCTAGCCTGGCTGCTTGGCTTCCATGTGGGAAGGTAACGTTTTTATTCCCCACCACTTTACCAGGGATGCTTTCAAACCTAATTAAGCTTAGCGTTATCATTGTTTTTATCACATTAAGATCCCACTTGGCTCTCAGCAGCACAGACCACAAAGTCAACACTGCATCTTTAAACAGAAACAACAGATTTTGGTTCAATTAAAAATTCATTAAAATGTAAATTACTTTGTAGGGTTTTTTCCTTCTAATGCCTGTTCAGTGTGACACTCTAATGGCACAAAGCATTAAAGGGAGGTTAACTGGCAGCACAGAGACAAATTGCTCTCCATATACTCACCTGCTTAAGTGATCTTGGAAAAGAATTTAACTCTTTTCTCTCACCCACAGGGATTTCTACCTTATCCCAATTGTTTGCTACGATCTTTATTTGTCATAAAATCATCACAGAACGACAGAATGATATGAGTTGGAAAAGACCTTAAGGACCTTCTCATTCCAGCCCCCCCACCATGGTCAGGGACGTCTTTCACTAAACCAGGTTGCTCAAAGCCTTGTCCAACCTGGAACTGTCATGCTTTCTTATGTCTAAACTGAACCACCTTATCCTGCAGCTCTGCTTTCCCTTTTTCTCTGCAGTTCTTCAACAGCTCTCAGGGAATTTTTTCCCCAAGATGACCTATCCCAAAAGCCAATTGTTTCCTCCCAGACCCTGCTAGACGTGCCAGAATAAATTTCCTGGATGTTTCCCTTCCAGTGGCTGCACAAGATATGGTGATTTAACCACATACTTATTAAATCATTTGTTGCTTCTAATGCTCTATGAAACCACGTGTGAGCATTATTATTATTATTATTATTTCCCTTATCACGGTAAACTCAGTCGCTATTGCAAGTTCATTAGGTGTCGTTAATTGCTAACAACATATTCAGAACGTATGGTAAACGCAATTTAATTGAGAACTAATTAACTTGTTATAGTTATCTCATTACATGCCAATTAAACTTTTCAACATTCCTTTTCAGTAGATAAAGGAACAGTTAAAATCCCAGGGACCAGCTTCTGAGCTGGGGTAAGGGGGGCAGCTCGGCTGCCTTCGTCTGTAATGCAGTTACTTTGCATCTCGCGTTTTTGTAAGATTAAGGGAAGCCAAGGGAGTTCAGGTTAATTTAGTGCATCTCTGAAGAGGCTGAGAACTTGAAAAAAAAAAAAAAAAAGCCTCTGATGGTGGTTTTGTGTTTCATGAGAGGAACTGAAGGACTCGGGTCAGGAATTTCTGCTCTGCAGCTTAATCAATCTGCAGTTTTTGGTAAACCAACCTCCAGCTTTAACACGTCTGCAAACTAGAGGGGAGAATACTGACACACTACCCCAGATCCAGAGTCCATGCAAAGGTATCCCTGGATCACAGGCTTTGGGTTGGCATCTTTGCAGGGCATCATTTCAGGGGGCTCTCCCCAAACAAATTCCAGCTGATTGCACACAAGAGAGCCCATGGCAGTGTGATTGACTCCACCTGCCCCCTACCAGCTCTGTCATCAAATCACATTTGCCCAGTTTAGAATTCTGCCCTTTCCCTGCATGAAAGTGTCAAGCAAACAAAGGAGAGGGAAGTAATGGAGGAAAAAAGCAAAGCCATGTGAGTAAAAAGTGCTTCCCAAAGCCACAAAATAAGCAGCGGGCGAAATATTGCCTTTAATCTCTAAGATAAACAGGTTCAGTCATTTTAGATATTACAGTAACATCTGTGGCTTTAAAAAAAAAATACAAAAATCAACCTGTAGCTGAGCCAATAGGTCCACAGTGTCACTGCAATGCTCGCTTCAAACCGAAATGAAAATCTTTGAAAGTGAGAAGATTTCAAGAGGCTCTTATTAAAGTGAGAGCTGACTATTCTGGCACTATTGAAGTGAAGGAGAAAGTCACTGTGACAGGCTTGATGACTAATTTCTGGTTTGTTCACTCACTGAAACAACTCTGTGAGAAACTTGGAAAATATGTGAAGGGACAAGCGGGCAAGTCCACTGGCCAGCTACACAGGGTTCTGACCTCAGCAACTTTCCCCACATAAAGGAGTTACAGCTACACAGCGTGGGAGAAGAATTCAAAGAGTGCTACTGCCCTGCCACTGGCACCTCAATGCCACACACTGAGAGTTGGCTGAGGTGAATCACAGCAGTTTGGGCTCAAAGCAGAGTTAGCAGGCACCAATACCTCTTATCAGGGTGCAGAATCACCTCCCTGTTGCAGGATCAGGGTATTGGTTCCTCCACAGTGAGCAAACCATGCTCTGCTAGAGCAAGAATTTATGGAAAAGTGTCAGGGAAATGAAGAAAGAGCAGGGAGGCAGAACGAGCTGTTTGCATCCTTCAAGTGAAGCAGAGGACTGCCTGTGAAGATGAACTTTAATTTAAACCACAGGGAAGAAGAGTGTAAATGCAACACCCACCTCATGCAGCTTTTCCAATAAGGGCTATAATACAACAAAAGCAGCTGAAGAGGCTTTTCTCATAGAATCTTCTAACTCATTTAGTAAAGCCAGGAAAGCAAAATTCTTCTGGAGATCTTTCATGTCCTTAATTTGCTAAATCCAAACATTTACATGCATCTTCTATAACCACTGCTGTTTAAATAGAGAGCTCTCCTCAAGTGGGAAGGATGAGTGTGATGTAGTGTTATGAAGGCTATTAGTACATACCAGAAGCCCTAAGAATTCTCCAGCATTTCTATCCAGGATGTGCTAAGATGGCAATACTTGCATGGTGAATGTGTTTTTACTGTGTGTTTTTATGATGTTTTCATTATATGCTTTTATTATGTGGTTAT
This sequence comes from Oxylabes madagascariensis, assembly GCA_013400675.1. Classification (NCBI taxonomy): domain Eukaryota; kingdom Metazoa; phylum Chordata; class Aves; order Passeriformes; family Timaliidae; genus Oxylabes; species Oxylabes madagascariensis. Next base: position 55,363 of record VYZR01081596.1, read on the forward strand.
AAGCTGCTAGAATGGAAACAGGAGCTATAAAGTTTGATTGATTGTTATATTCCCATATATAAACGGAGATTATTTTTTTTTCCATGAGAATCTATGAATGACAGACAAGTTTGATTGAGATGCAAGTCCAAGCATTAAGTCCACTCCTGGACTAATCAAATCCAGCTCCTCAAATCAAGTCAATGCTGATGGAATCAGAATATGCTGAGCTGGGAGGAACACACAGGGATCATCAAAGTCCTGGCCCTGGACAGGATAAGCCCAGTGATGCTTCTGAGCCTTCCTCAAGTCATCAGACCCTCAGCTTTACACAGCTTGGGACACTTGGTGCTCTGTGTGTCCCCACAGATCTCCAGGAGCTCAGGCCACCAGGGCTCTGAAATCCCCGAGGCTGAAGCAGGAGCTAAATTCAGAAACCAAAGAGGGTGTCGCAGGCTTTTGTTCAAGATCCTATTTCTGATGAGGTTTAATTTAGACAACAGAGTCAAGAGCTCTAAAGTGACACCGTGTCCTCATTTAAGGCTTAATATTTTGTGATGTGCAAGGTCTGATGAACGCTACCAAACACCTCGTGTTCATTCCCCCTGCTCTCCCCACGCACAGTGCAGCCCCTGCCGTGCTGCTCCAGGTCCTGCTGGTGCCTGCACCATCCTGGTGGAATCAGGGTTCACTCCAGTGGGAAATGGAGGAGAACCACTTTGATAACCCCTATGTTTGGTGGCCACAGCGATGGGCTCTTCCCCAGGGCTGCAGGGCCTCGGCACCAGGCAGCATCAGTGAGTGCAGAGCAAATCTTTGTGCAGCCCCCTCCTGTGATACTGTACTTTATAAACATCCAGAGCAGGTATCTGCCAGGCCAATGAACACTGCCACTGGTTTCAGCTGACACAGATTCTGCTTTTTCTTCTGCTGTACTGGAGGCCTATTCCCTGCAATGCTCCTTTTGGTGTTCACCTACCCTGGAGATAGCAGCTCGCTGTGAAATACCTCTCAGGCACCTCATCCCAGACAGAGCCTTTTCTCTTACAGACCTGACAGGGCTATCAGCACCCAAAATTCCCTGCAGAGGCCTTTGAAGTTGCTGGCCACCCCAAGAATGAGGCATGGTGAGGTGTTTGCTGGGAGAGGAAACACCCTGGCTTTCAAGGAAGCAAACCCAAGAATCTCCTTGTAATTTATTCATAGGAAGAAACAAGGGAAATCTTCCGTGTTCCTCTGAATAAACCTCTCCCCTGGCTTGACTCAAATAATTCAAAAACCTTGCAAGGAGTGGAAGCATTTCCCCATCCTCTGTAGATTTTGTGCTTTGTACCCTTGCTTGCTAAATATATGCCAGCACATATACACCACTTACTGCAGCATGCAGGCTCATGATCTTTGCATGGCTTCTTCCCCTCTAGGACTGCCATAAATAAATCACTAGGTCAGGGAGGCTGTTACATGCCTGTGGTCTCTCTCCCCCGCACTGGCTCTTTTTCTCTTTCCTTCCTCCTGCATTTGTACAGAGCATTTCAACCTGCAAGGAGTGCTCCATGCAGCCCCTCCTCCCATGGCTGCTCTGTGCTAGGTGTGATCTGGCAGCAGATCATTCCTATTCCTCACCACACAGGACACTAATGATCCCAGATCAGAGCAAAAATCACATTTTGGCACGAGCTGCACTGAAGTTTTCCCTCCCAGGGAAGGTGCTCACTGAGCTGACAAATCAGGTTCCCACAGAGGTGGGTTTTCGAGCATGTGGTGATTCAGGGCCAGGAGCAGGTATTCAAAAATTCAGTTTTGGAACCCAGAAGGGAGGTATGATCTTGAAAATACCCTGTCCTGGCTGCTCCTAGTGTGGGTGGAGTGTTTGCAATTCCTTAAGAGTTTTTTTGGATCAATGTAGGTGATTTCTCCTTGGTGTTGGCCACCAAAAGGTGAGTTCTAGCCAAGAAGTTCCATTCTTGACTCACAGGAAGACCTAACCTGGGGGCCATGCTCTCCCTGCACCTTCTGGCTACAGCTCTTCAGGGGAAATCCTTTTGCCCTACTTTACTCCTTCAAAATTCCCTTTATTTCGAAGCCTAAGCAATTCCCTCGGCAGCTCTGCCCACCACAAAGGACATGAAGGATGAGAAATATTAGTAGAAAAGAGAAGGAAAAAAAAGCATTTATTATTGATGGGGGGCAGAACTACAGTCACCGTAGTTACAGAAATCAAGTGCCTTTCTAGAGCTGAAATGAGGCTTCACATTAAAGGCCTTTTGCACAGCAGCTTTTTAGCTGTTAGCAAGAGGTGGAGAGAAGAAAAAGTTACATTCTTAATGTTACCCTTTTAGGTTTTGTCATCTTTGCTAAATGGAACATATTGTCAGATCTCGTGTTTTCCTGGCAGAAAAGTCCTCATTTGCAAAGGACCATGTGTGCATGTGAATTTTTTTTTGTTCCTTTTCTTTTTTGGGTTGTTTTGATTGCTGTTGTAACCTGCACACTTTGCAAATATTTCAAACAAAATTTTCCAAAGCACCCTAAGAGGGAGAGGAAAAAGCAAGAGAGCCTTCCTGCAGGTTTTTTCAGGTGTGCTCATCACTAAGGTGATAGATTTTTGAGTGGTTAACAGTGCTGTCTTGGATGGTCCAAAGAAGGGTTATAAAGATTTCCCCTTCTTTTATCTATCCCTGTGTTGTCACCAGCAGCCCTCTTTTTCACTCTGACTTCTCACAGGTGGGAACAATCTGAAATCTCAAATTATTCTTGCAAGAAACCCCCTCTCACACCTTGCAGTGCCTGTACACAGCTCGTTCCTTCATCCTACATGTGAGATTGTTTATCCAAACTGGGTAGAATTTTACCCCCTTAACATGGCTGTAGAGAGTAATTGGTTTTCTGTCAAGTATAGGACAAGACTAATCAAACCTGTCAGTCTGAAACAGGTCAAAACTAGAGTCAAACATGACCTGTGCTTCAAGGGCCACGAAATGCAGGAATACAGTGCTGGAGGTGCTGCAGAAACAAACCTGAAAGAAATGCCACGTCTCAGCAGCTTTAATTAGAGATAAAAGACAAAATTGGAAACTCGCTGAGGTCTCAGTTTGGCATCTGAACCTTTTATCTGTGTATCAGCCACTTCAAGTCTACAATTATAAGTGAGAATTACGTATTAGTTTGGACTTTTCTCAGGGGGATGTATTGTTAAATTCAACTCATTGCTGGTTGCGTGCAAGAAATGTGCATCCTTCATACACACTGAGAACGTGGGCATCTTCTGAGTCGCTGCAAACACGGCCTGGCTGGGTTAATTATTTCTCTGTGAGGTGGGGGAAAAAAAGGGTGAAACGTGGGTTAGGGTAGGAGCAGGGAACAGGGAGGAGTCTGGTGTCATTTCTGTTCCATGACTATCAGCAAAAGGCTTCTTTGTTCCTCTGGTGACCGTGCAGGTTTGGAGAAAAGGCCGAGACAGCTTGGATAGTGTGGAATGCCAGTGCTGGGAGTGACATCTGGGCACTGACACATCCTTGGCCACAGGGCTTCACACAGGTCCATGGAGATGCAGCAGCTGTCCACGTTCTTCAGAGCTGGAACACCTTTCTTCTCCCGCCTTCTGCCCTGGGCATCACAGCAGCTTCACAGAACGAGCAAAACATACCTGGGTTCATAACACCCCCCAAAAAAGAGGGGGCCCCCATTATGTGTGTGCACATAAACACCCGTGCACACACAGCACTGCCACCCAGTGGCTTGCTAACCACAAAGGGGGGCTGCAAACTTGGTTTAGGGTGGGGTTTTCTCCCCTAAATGCCATTAACATGGTGTACAAATCTAATACAAGCACATACCCACTCTGCCTTCCCGGGCTGGAGGTGCCCGGCTTGGCAGGCAGGCAAGGGCCAGGCTGTAGGAGTGAGCAAGCTGTGCAGCTGCAGGTGGAAATATCAATTCCTTGGCACCAGGTTCAGGTAACAGGCAATTTGCAATTAGCACACATATTCTGCCTTTTCCCTTTTTTCTCCCTTTTCCGTTTTTTTGTGTGCCTGTGGTTAATTGCAAGGGGGAGGACGGCAGACCTTATCTCTCCTGACTAGTGGTGGCAAAACTGAAAAATTGTTTTCATTACCTGGTGGAAGGCTTTTCACATGCAAATTATCGATATCATTGTGAATGTGGCATTTTTATTAATCCAAACCAGCTTATCTGACCAAAAAGAAAAGAAATATCATTCTTGTTTTATATCAAACATTTTGCTCTGACAACAGCGAGTCATATTTGATGAAATATTGCATGGATCACACCATTTTTACAATTTAGTGCAGGAGAGAAAGAAATAGAAAGGACTAATGGGTGGGGTGGGGTTTGGGGATTTTTTGATGGATTTGGGGTTGGGATTTTTTGGTTTTTTTCTTTTTATCTTTAAGACACCTCTCCGAAATGCCAGTCAAGTGATGCAAGTTCACATAAGCATTTTAACTTCTCTTCTTCAACATCAAAGAAACTGATCTGGTTTTATAGCTGTATTTTTATCTCTCTATTGTGTGCACTTCCCCTTCAGACACTGGGAAAATAAGGTCACGTTCCCTACCGAGTCCATCCTTTTCTATTGATTTTACTTTCTTAAAATCCTAATAGAGCTTGAAATTAATACAGTTTAATTTTCTTCTCCCTTTCTTGTGAACCAACAAAGCTTTCTTATTGCTGCTACACCAGTCTGGGTACAAAGAAGATGATAGACTTGGCATCCTCCTTCCAATGGCAAAAATCCTTGAAAAGAGAAAATCAGGAGGGTTTTGGCTCTTTATCCAAGGATGTAAAGGCTCTCCCTTCCTGTCTAGAAGATGAGAAGCAGGGGGTGCCTCTTTACCCATTTCAATAGGGGACAGATCAAAGAAAGTTATGGACCCCTGTTATGTGGCAAAATTTAGATTCACTGACTTTAGGATGGGTCTAAATTCCTCTGCTTGGGCTGCAACTCGGTGCTCTCTGCCGATTAAAAATAAAATAAAATAAAATAAAATAAAATAAAATAAAATAAAATAAAATAAAATAAAATAAAATAATAAAATAAAATAAAATAAAATAAAATAAAATAAAATAAAATAAAGAGCCCTATTCATATTCCCCAGCCTCGGACAAACAGCTTTGTCCCGTGTCTGGGAGCTCCTCCAGGAGCCAGGTGAATGCACCTCAGTAATGGACACAGCCACTTCAGGATCCAGCTGGAAAACATTTACCCAAGGGTAGATGAAGCCAGGGGAGGATACTGGCAGCTCTGGAAGCTGCTGGGTTGTGACCAGCACCCTCCATCCATGAGCAGAGCTGCTGGGGAGGTACTCTCCAATCCCTTGCTCAGCGGGGAGACCAGCAAGAGCATTCAGGAGAAGATGAAGGGCATCAAACCTACTGAATCAGCATCCCTCCTTCCTGCCAGTGAACCCACTGGGGAGGAAAAGACTCTTCATGGCCCTTGGGAGTCACCTCTCCTCCGTGGGAGGGTTTTGCTGGCGAAAGCAGCGAGAGGCAGGGTCGGTGTCAGCGGTGACGTGATGGGACACGACAGCCCTGGGTAACACGGGCTCCTGTGCCCCTTCCTCATGTCAGAGCAGTGCTCAGCTGTATAAAACGGGCTGTAAACTTTGCTCATTTTGGCTGACAGATACGATAAAGGTTATGTGTGCTTTACAGCATTACGAATTTGATGGAGAAAGGTCCCCTGAGCCCTCTCGCTGCACCAGGTCCCAGAATTTGCCACAGCGTAGCAGGGACTTCATGGGTCATCCTCCCTGCCCCTCCTGTGCTTGTTCAGGAGTCACTGCCCACCTCAACGATGCACCTCACACAGATTAAAAGCATTTTAAATATGTACTGTTTTTGCACTCTCTTTGCCTTTC
>VYZR01081598.1:5167-20399 GCA_013400675.1 Oxylabes madagascariensis
CTCACTGACCAGCTGGTGATGACCTGAGCTCCCTGACCCTGCCTTGGTGATGCAGGAGAGTAAACTGTTTAAAATTACACTTAAAAAAGTCCTAATCCTCCTCTCTGAACAAATGAGTAGTCCAAGTGAGTTGCTTAGCTGCTGTGAGCTCTGTCACCTCATTCCGGCATGGATGACTAAGGAAGGAGTATGGCAATAGTTTAAAATATTAGAACATATTTTTACCCTAATTTAGGCATGAGCACACTGTGATTTCCAGCCCGTGAGCAGCCACTCACATTGGATCAAGGCACACTGGCACTGTTATTAATTGTGGTCGTTCATTTCTGGGTTTGCCTGGGAATGACCCGCAGGTTTTGTGACAGATGCCCTGCCTCTCGTGGGCTTGAGCCCATCTTGCTGTGCATCTGACTAACACAACGCTTATTGGAGACTGCAAGGTGTTACATTTTTCCTTTCCTCAGCTGCATGTTCTCCTTAAACTCAATCCTTACAGCAAACCACTCCCTCATCCCAAATTACCACTAAATCTGTTTAAACCCAGACAACAAAAATCACCATTTAAAGTATTTTGTTCGTCGAAATATGATTAATTGGGGTTGAGTTCTTTTATTTCTGAATAGTTTAAGTACTTATAAATTAAAATTTAAATAATTACAGCCTTCTCCGGATATTTTAAAGAAAGAGTTATCAAGTATAAAGTTGAATTTTCAATGCCTCATTTAGCATACTGCAAAGAAGGAAAAGAAGAATATTAAAATATTTTGTATCAGAGGTCTAGAATTGAAAAGAGAGACCTAGCATTCTGATTACTAATTAAGTTCACATTTAACACAAATAAAACATATAGGGTTGTAAGAAAGTTTGACAAAAAAAACCTACAGAGATCTGTACTTTTTGTGCTATAATTATGTTGGCACTCCTATATTATTATAGTCATTTTCTTGCCAGTACCCAAGGCAAAAAGCCACTATTAAATCCCCTGAAGTGGATAGTGGCTGCATATGTATGTCTGTATGTGTGTAAAAGTGTGAAGAGTTGTAAAAATATTGAGTGAGGTTCTGAAAATACTTCCAATTTATGCAACCACTTAACTGCAGCTATTGCAACCTGAGTTTCACTTTGTGTCTATGAGAAATCCAACGTAGACCGACTTGAGAAGAATGTTGCTCAAGTCATGCATGGCTACGTACCCTTGAGTTTGCAGGAATTCCACTAAGCTACATGCCAAGAGCAGGCAGGTGAATTACTGGCTGCAAACCCAAAACCTGATCTAGATATTGAATCCTACAGTCCTTTAAGGGTGCTGGTTTGGCTCACAGCCCTTCACCAACTGACTGTGAGCAGTGTGTCTCTGAGAGTTTCTTCACCATTGCTCTTAGTTGCAGGAAATGAACAACAGAGCATGAGGCTGGCAGAGCAAAGTCTGATACTGCTCACTGTCCCTTGCTTGCAACATGTATGCAGCCACAGACAAGTGAAGCCTGTGGACTGCAGGAGCAGCCCAGTCTTACCAATCAACCCCACTGGTTCCAACAGGAGTGTTCCAAGGTTACTTTGCTCCAGCTGAGGTGAGAACAGAATCCAATATATCTTATGAGTTCCTCCTCAACAGTCTCCATCATTCTTGTTATGTCGATTTTTATTAGTGTAGAAATTTTTAATTTACTGAAGAGGATAGAAATGATTTTCAGGTAAGACGTAACCATTTTTAAGAATGGAGTAAGAGTGATTCTTAACGAATACACTTGGATTTTTCTGAAAAGGCCATTTTTCTATTCACATTTAGATGCATTAAATTTCTTATGGAGAACATCATCATAAGTTGCCATGACATGAATTAGGCATGAGGAGTTTTTAAACTGTAAAGTTGAATATGATTGATCAATTATTCAAATGGAAGTTAAAGCTAACTGGAATTTGGAGATTAATTTGAAAATGGTTTATGTATTCTATTTTCAGGTACCTTTATGCATTCAAAGTGTGAACAAACACCGGAAAATCAAGAGGAAAAGCAGCAGCTTGGGAAGACAACTTTTTATGATATAGCATTATGTTTTTCAGAATGAGGTCACGTGCAAACCCCTCCAGCTGTAGTTGGAGAGATTGTGCATTTAGGCCAAGCCACATCTCATTTACAGAAGATTCTCCACAGTAGCAGGCTCCCTTTACCGGAGTTGCAGGAGGGACTCTCCCTTTTCAAACTCGCTCTGTCCATCTCTGATGAAGAAGTCAGTCAAGCTGAGCTGATCATTCTGCACATCAGGAGAGGAGGGAAGGCCTGCAGTGAGGAGGGGATCAGAGTTACTGAGCGATTGTCTAATATTGGCCGTGGGGTTCAGGTGTCACAGGGAGCCTAGGGAGGTTCACACCCCCACACAGACACTGCAATAGCATATCACAACATCATAGAACCACAGAATGGTTTGCAATGGAAGGAATTAAAAGATCATTCAGTTCCAACTCCCCTGCCATGGGCGGGGACACCTTCCACAAGAGCAGGTTTCTCAAAGGCCCTTGGACACTTCCAAGGATAGGGTATCCACAGCTTCTCTGGACTACAGCTTCTATTGCATCTTCTTTGAAAATCAGAATAAAAGATGTTATTGCTATATCAAGCAAAGGTCTCAGGCAGGTTTCCAGATGGAATATTCCAGTTTATGAGTTTTTCTTCCTTAGAACTCAAATTAACAATACTTTGGTCATATGTGGCTAACAGTTGGTAGATATCTCCACTTTGAAATCCATAGTATTTGCCTTCTAATTTGCTCTCATTAATTAGCTTGAGGAGCCAGAGTCAGCCTGTCTGTGTGACCAGGTAATCCTTTGTCACACCGCCACTCTGGTCTGTGCCTTCTTTGCTCCTCTTTCCAACCACCTCTTGACCCAACATTTGCTTTATAAAATGCTACTGCTGGGTGGATTAGCTGCAGAGCAGTTTTCTCACTGATACCAGAGTTCATGCCAGGCACAGCCCTGTGCACCATTTGGGGCTTCTCCTACAGCAGATAAAGAATATCCCCCTTGATATCATCCATGTTTTGTTAATGTGTCAGAAAAGAAGCCAAATAACAGCATATTTTTTCTTTCTCTTGGGAGATTAAAACACCCAAAAGACAGAGAAAAGCGCTATTCTGGAGACTAGTCATGGTCATGGATTCCATAGAAGGAAAATTAGAGTGACAGGAGTGGCAGGGGCTTGGTGCCATACACTCAACATAAAATACATTTTCCATGCAAAGGTCTCCTGGAGGGATCTTTGCTGAAGCTATTAGTAGCAGAATGGCACTGCCAGTGTTTGTTTCACCGCGATGGTCAGTAGTTTTGGTGGTAATAGCCTTTCCACCCTCCCTGCAGCCCTTGGCAGGCAGAGCCCTCCTGCCGCAGCCAGGTGGTCTTCTGGTGCCGCAGCAGTCCCTGGCAGAAGCATCCCTAGAAGGACACCCTATGTGCCAGGCGCACAGGCACTCTTGGGTGGTGGGAGAGTGATTTCAGCTCCTTGTGAGCAGCTGCCAAGGCAGCTGTATTCCAGGGGGAATCAAGCGACTCGGGAAGAAACAGCCCACGAGGCAGGTTCTTCTTCTCCTCAGAGTCTTCTTTATTCAAAGGCTTCCAGGGTCCGAGGAACCTCAAATGCTCAGGGAGAGCCAAATTTATACAGGACTCAGAGGGCAGGTATCGAACTGGGACCGATGTGATTGGGGGTTAGGTTAACAGACCGGGGAAAGGACCAACCAGGGGACAAGAATTTGCATGGGCTCTCAAAGCTTCATGGTGGGGGGGCGGTGATCACATTTCTCACCCCAACTGGCAGGAAAGTCTCTCAAGGAGACTCCCTATGGGATCTGGCTTAATATTTGAAAGTGGCCCACAAGCTTCAGACTCTCCACGGGAGGGCCAGGTCATCTGTGGTAGCCTTAGGGGCTACCACCCCCTTCTTTGTTCCCCTCACCAGCCCCTCAGCCCTGCAAGCAGAGGGGAAGAGCCTGGGGTGATGGCAGGAGGTAGCGGGGCACTAGCAGGATTTTGGGCAAGCAGCAGCATCTCAGTGCAAGGGGAATTGAGGGGGGAAGAGAGGATAGAATCATGGAATCATAGAATACAGTGAGTTGGAAGGGATCTATCAGGATCATCACGTCCAACTCCTTGCCCTGCACAGGACAACCCCAAGAGTCACACCAGGTGCCTGAGATTTTTTTCCAAATGCTTCTTGAACTCTGTCAGGCTTAGTGCTGAGACCACTTCCCTGGGGAGCCTGTTCCAGTGCTCATCCCCTTTCTGGGTGAAGAACCTTTTCCTAATGTCCAACCTAAACATCCCGACACAGCTTCAGGCCATTCCCTCGGGTCCTCTCAGTGGTCACCACAGAGAACAGATTGGTGCCTGCCCCTCCTCTTCCCCTGGTGTGGAAGATGGAGACTGCAATGGGGTCTCTCCTCAGTCAGTCCTCATCTCCAGGCTGAGCTAACTAAGTGACCTCAACAGCTTCTCATCAGGCTTCCCCTCCAAACCTTTCATCATCCTTTGTATACCCTCTAATAGCTTAATATTTTTATATTGTGGTGCCCAANGATGGCAGGAGGTAGCGGGGCACTAGCAGGATTTTGGGCAAGCAGCAGCATCTCAGTGCAAGGGGAATTGAGGGGGGAAGAGAGGATAGAATCATGGAATCATAGAATACAGTGAGTTGGAAGGGATCTATCAGGATCATCACGTCCAACTCCTTGCCCTGCACAGGACAACCCCAAGAGTCACACCAGGTGCCTGAGATTTTTTTCCAAATGCTTCTTGAACTCTGTCAGGCTTAGTGCTGAGACCACTTCCCTGGGGAGCCTGTTCCAGTGCTCATCCCCTTTCTGGGTGAAGAACCTTTTCCTAATGTCCAACCTAAACATCCCGACACAGCTTCAGGCCATTCCCTCGGGTCCTCTCAGTGGTCACCACAGAGAACAGATCGGTGCCTGCCCCTCCTCTTTCCCTGGTGTGGAAGATGGAGACTGCAATGGGGTCTCTCCTCAGTCAGTCCTCATCTCCAGGCTGAGCTAACTAAGTGACCTCAACAGCTTCTCATCAGGCTTCCCCTCCAAACCTTTCATCATCCTTTGTATACCCTCTAATAGCTTAATATTTTTATATTGTGGTGCCCAAAACTGCATACAGGCACAGGAGGGGCAGAAAATGAGTTGAGAGTATCCTGGGGGGAACCCACTATGAAGACTAGAGGAAGAAAAAAAGAAACAGTGAGAAGGGAAAACCACGGTGGAGAGAATATTTCATCAATTTTTGTCCAGGGAAGGAGAATTTCCCCAGCACAGAGTGAAACCAGAATGATTGTAATGAATGGCAGTTCACATGCATTGGCCTGCAGGGCTGACCCAGACTGACCCAGGGGCTGTGACCACTTCCCACTGGTCTCATACCCTGTCAAAGAGTCTTTCAGATGTTTACAGCAAGGCAATGAATTGTTAAAGGTTACCTGGGGACTTTTCACACTCAGTTGGATGCATTGCATGCAGAGGACGTCTGCTTTACCTGGCATCCTCTTTCTCAAAAGCATGACATCAGCCTAATGCATGGTTGCGAGCTGCATGGTGTCTCCCTCACTATTAATGTTTCCCTCAGTATTAGTACATTTGCCCTTCTTAGCTCATTGCCAGTATAGATTGCTGATTTCTGTTGGTCACTGTTTGGATTTTTTTTCAGTAGTTTCGTGACAAAAACCCAGATACAGGTGAAAGCTGCTGTGCGAAAAGCAGCCAAGCACAAAGGGGGAAAAAAACACATCTCTCCTCAGTGGCAGGGAGCTTCACTGTGATTCACTGTGCTGCTGCTGAGCTCACAGCTCTCTGCTGGTTTTTTAACTGCTGCAGGCAAAAGCCAGATCAATCTGTTTTAGGTGTTTGTTTCATTGTTGTTATTCTGTGCCGTCAGTCACAAAGGCAAGGGACACTCACCCAGAGACAAACAGATGATGGCAATTTTTGTTGTGCCAGATGGGGGTGTGCAATTCAACACTGAGAGGAACTGCCAGCCAGAAAGGCCATCATACATCACAGTATCCACATTTTCCATATGATTAAGGTCTGTCAGGTCTCTGCCAGGCACAAATATCTACAAGCATGATATCATTTGAATTTTGGAGCACTCTTCTGCCCAAGGAGTTACCATTTTACACCCGAGTACTCCTTGGAGACTAAAACATGTTATCTGCCTGACTGAGGCACGGAGGAGAACCCCACATGATTTTGGCACACATGAACTGTACCTCCCACTCTTCCAGGAAATCCCAGCTGACAAGGACAAATGAAAATTCTGCCATTGCTGCAGGAATTCATGAAGTAAAAAATTGGCTTTTGTCTTTAAAATATGGACAAACATTGGCAGAATATTTTTTACACCATAATCCTACAGTATAAAAGTCAATCTGACTTCCCTTTGACCCAGATATAATGGCCTTGATTTGTTCTTCACTCTGTCATTTTACAAGAGCAATCTTGCTCTTACAGAGAGTTTGCCCACAGCTGACACTCAGGGAAAGGTGAGATAGGGGTTGGAGTCAATGGGCTGCCATCATCTGAATCCTGTAAAAGACAGATCCCTTCGGGATTGCCTAGCACTAAAGATGTGATCTCCCTGGTAGGGACTAGGGTCAAGGTCACCCATCGTTATGACTTTCCCATGACTGTCTGTGCCTGAGTCTTAATCCAGCAGCACGGGAAGATGACAGTGGATATGACACAACCATGCAGCACATCTGGCCCTAAAATATATTTGACTTGTAGGGTAGGGTAGGGTCAAATATTCTGTCAAACAGGAAATACCTCCAGATCTGTTTAAATCCCAAATCTTATCCTCTCTCAATATCAATCAAAAAAATTCTGCTTGGTTTGTAGTGCTTGTATTAAATTCATTATGTGTGCAGGATTGGGTAGTTATATTTGTAATGTTATTTAACATTTTGGAAGCATTATACTAACTTTTTTGGGTTCTAATTTAGTATGTTACTGCACAAAATATAATTTTGCATTACCCAATAAACATCCTTATTAAAATCTATTTGGTGGAGGTAACCAAAATCCAGTTTGTGAGCTGCAATAAAAGTTTACAGAGGAACTTCCACTGTCTTTGTGAAGGATGCAAGTAGAGATAAAGGGAAGCATCTTGTCTTTGCATTGTGGCTGGGGAGTAGGATCATCTCATACAATTACAGCTAACTCTGATATGAGTGTAAATCACCCTAGGTTCCTTTCAGAGTCAATTGAGAGAAGTAGGTATTTTCAAGAAGTGATTCACTTACCTATTTGTAGCCATCTATTTTAGGATGAAATGATCATCCCCCCACCCCACAAGTGCCTATTTCTGTGCATTGACTGTAAAGAGCAGTGAAGGCAATAGTTGAAGGGTAAAACATTGCAGGTTTTTGCTTTTGGCTAAATGAACGTGGATCTTTAGATTCCATCTTTACTTATTCTTGGCTCAGTCACAAATGTTATAGTAATGGGTAGTTTTGGGGCAATATAATCACACCAAGAACTGCTCTTTTTCTACTCCTTTTGTCTCTGCCTCTCATATCTTCATTTTCTGTTTCTCTTTTTTCTCTGTTGTCTTTCTATCTTCCCTGCAGCAGTTTCTAGTCCTTTCTTGTTTCCTGAAATTGTGTTCCATGAAATAATTAATATGATTCCTTAAAATATAATTAAGATTTTTAAGGTAGTATGCCAGTAGGAGTAATAAGAAGCGAGAGTTCATAACTCTCAGAACTCCTGTGCTGGTCAGGTTTCAAGGTTATCTGTTATCTGGTTATTCTCCCAGACAGAGGGATGGAAATACGCATCGTAAAATAAAAGCTTAAGCCGTTCAGAACCTGGACATTGCAGAACCAGAATATTACACCAAATACGCTGCATTCAGATGAACGTATTTCAGGGAAGAGCTGCTCAGTGTGTTTGCACAATAATGTCAACTCCTGGAGATCATATTTCACTTGTGTTTTTACAGTTGCTGTAGTTTGGGTACATTTCTTCCTTTCCCCTTTATTGATCTGACTGCAGTGAGCCTGGCAGTGTGAACCTTCCAGCAGGACACTCAGGGTTTGCAGCACCTGCAAGGGTGGCTGGAGGGTGACGGGTGCTGGGGCTGGCATTAGCAGGCTTGCATCCCAGGAGCCCAATGAAAGCAGGGACAGCTCTACCTGTCCCACCGAGTCCTGGCTCCAAACTGCATTCCCAGCCCTGGGCTGTGATGCCAAGGTGAGTAGTGGTGCCCCCTGACATTTTTGGAGTGGGATCTCTCTCCACTAACTCTACTCACTTCTCCAGGATGCAAGATGACTGTTTCTGCCTCTGATTTTTTTCTTGCAAGCATAGTGGCTTGTTGCTTTTCTCATTTCCAAAAAAATTATGCAAAACCTAGCATAAAGAGATTTATCACCTCGTCTTTACAAAATTCTGTTTCTTTCATGCCTATGGTTCAGTTGTTCCCAGTAGTGCCTGATTTTCTTCCTGTTAGTCATCTTTGTTTTCTTAGCTGGAAAAAAAGCACTCAAACTTCATAAATTTGAGTCCTCTAAAATAATGAAACTCTATTATTTGTGTTGCCTTTGATGCAGAGTTGTATGCATGCATTTTGCATGTTTCTCTCTCATCAATAGTAAAAGAACCCAAAGTATTTCAGAAGAAGAAATTAAAAATACAAATGTTGCAGCCCTTTATAATTTCTCTTTTTAGTCAAAGAAAATTAAGGAAGAGTTGCAAAGTTGGTTGAAGCTTACAGCAAACTCATTTCTGTTCAAGAATTTTCTAGCAAGATTAATTTTACATTGCTAAGTTTTTTTAATGTGGAATTATTGACAGACACTCAGCTCCTGGTTAGGCTCGTAGAAGATAATGGGCTATCCACAGGAAATAGAGATTTCCTTGGAGTGGCTTCTTGTTTCATGGAAAGCCAGAACTGGAATCTTTGAATAAAATCCAAAGAGGAAAAGAGAAGTTGACTCAAGATGGACAAGTTTAAATTGGCAGAACTTTCCGTTTGATAAAGTATATATGAGTATTTTACCTATCAGTTTCTAATTTGTCCCTTGCAACATCAAATCTGCCTCTCTGCCTGTCTCATATATTTTTGTTCTGCCAGAGATGAGACTTCACTCAGTACAGACACTCCTCAGAAGACCTTTCACACTATTTAAAATCCAATTACCCTGAAAATCCTTCTCTTCCCAGCAATGTCTCAAGTGTTCAGGTTATGATGAAATTGTTCTGCTTGATTGTAACAGGTACACTTACCTTACTAAGGTACACTTACCTTACTAATGGAAGTAGAGCTTTTGTTTGTGTTTTATATATATCTGTACAGTTATGCAGATCTACTTGAACCAAAATGTTACTGGTTTTAATATTTAATGGGCTGTATTTTTTTATATAAATAACAGGGAACAGAACAGGACAGGAGAAGATGGGAAGGAAAAAGAGAGCAAATAATTTTGAAACATAAAATATTTAGGAATTACTGGCAGCTGTGGACAAGGAGGAAGCTACCACAGACAGTAGCACAGTGGTTCTGTTACTTATTCATGGACTTCCTCAAAGAAGTTGTTTATTTAGGAACTTATTGGTTGTATTAATTTTCAGATTCTTGATTTTAATACCAGTGGCAATAAATTCAGTGTTTCTTTTTTATATCTCTATAATTTTTAATGTGACTTCACATTTTTCTCTTTCATTTTCAAATCTTGTCTGTGATGTCATTTTCATGCTTTTGTAGCAAGTAAAAATTAATTTCTGCTGTATGATGAACTGAATGGGGTAGCACTCTAATGCCATGCACTACTTCTTAGTTTTCACCTGCAAGGAAGTCAAGATTATCCTTAAAATCCAGGGAAGTGTTTGGCATTTGAGATAATATGAATGTCTTAAAGTTAACCTGCTTCTTTCTGCTGCAATGCATTTGCTTTGTGTTGCCTTTGTGTCCAACCAACAAAGCAATTGCTCTTTAACATTTTTGACACCTTGTTCATGTTGAGTCATGTTGTCAGGGGATGGAAAATATCACACTTGAAGAAAAACCATGTGCATGAGGGAAAATCCATGCCATCAATTTGAGATTATACAGCAGGACTACATTTTACTTCATGGTAAAAACCAGACAAGATACTTTGCAGAGACTTTGTATTGTGCACAGATTAGTACTAAAAATAGTTTGAACTAACTGTTTTAGCACTTTCACCTCTCTAGAATCAAATTCTCATTGCTTTGCAGAAGCATCTGTGGTTTAGCTTTAGCTGAATCTTATTACTGAAGAATGAAGCGAAAAACTGATTGTACAGAAAACTGTACCAATGACCTGAACTACAGCATTCACTGTCTTTACAAACCTTGGCTGCACCACTGCAGTGAGACCTAAGATTTACTTTGTCTTTTTAGAAGAAATATTCCAAAAATATTGTTTACTTATTGATCTTAATAGCAAAATGTTCAATTCTTTCAGGATTTTAATGGTACTTTTCTGTAAAAATACTTTGCATATTTGTTTATTTATCTGAAGAGAAAAGTTTTTTGAACATTACTCCACCAGCAGCAAATGTCGGTAGATAGAATTTATTTCTGCATTGCTACAAGCAACCAAATTCCCATTATGTCAGTATGTACCTTGCTTGTGGATTTTTTTCCTTGCAAAAGATTTTGAGGTTGATTCACCCAGAGCTGGATTCAAAGAAGTCCTGAGGATTTCTACAAGGTGCTGAACACTTTGGCCTATATCAGCAGGGATCAAAACTATAGGATTTGGCCCATACTACTCTCAACTCCCCACTGAAACCATTCTTTGTTCGAGCTCATTCACATTGAATATATTTGTTTTGTAATTGCTTGCAAATCACCTTGGGAAGTTTGGAAGGAAACGTGCTGCAAAAGTGAAATAGCCAGGTTTTGGCAAGCACATAGCAACCACCCCCGCCCCCCCCCGCCCTTCCCCAAGGTGCATGATTCCCTCACAGCAGCCTACCATTTTTTTTGAATAAAATATGTTGATATGAAAGACAACTTGAGAATCCATTAAGAGTCTTCCACAGAGAAAAGGATTGGTCTTTCTTTCCTATATTTTCCATCTTCTGTTTGTTCATCTCCTCCCACTCTCCCTCAACAGAACAGAATGGTTCCAACTCAGATTCCAAAGCTGAAATTACACACACACACACACATATATATATATATTTGTTTCTAGTTATGTCACCATTACAAAATACATCTATTTAATAACTCATAGTGCACAGCTTCCTTATTAGTATTCACACTAACCTCTGCATAGAAACATTCCTCTGGGAACAGTCTGCCTGTTTTGCAAAGAGCACAAGAAACTGTGGAATAGGAAATTATGATATCCTGATGCTGAGTAACATCAGCAAGAGTGACAGTGCTGAGTAGCAGAAGCATTCATATTTGAAAGTTGTGTTCCTTCACCAAAACAAAGTGACAGGAACTAATCGGACAGAAAAACAATTTACCTTTATATTTGCCTGCAGCCTTGTTTTAAGGAGCCAAGTGAAAGTGAAGAATGAGGTTAAACATTCAATTAAGTTTTCAAGGACTAAAGGTACAACAGAATGGAAGAAACAGAAAAGTGGGTGTTGATCTGGTGCTAAAACTTAAGTCACCATATATTTCAATGCTTTCAAATATTTCTCTAGAATATTAGGAATGTTTTAACACAAGCATCCACAAACATCAGCAGGTTAGATAGCTGAACATCTGGAGATGGTTCTGAAAACTATTAAGTGCATAAAATTGCTATGCACTACTAGGCAGAGACAGACTGAAGTTCATGTTGTGGATACATGTGATGAAAGAGGCTGGGACAGTCATTATAAGCAGCCACGTACATTATATTTTGCTGCTTGAAGAAGTTGCTTTCACAACAAGATCATTTGGTGCCTCTTGGAGAAATAGAGTAGATTTTATTACAGTAGATTTTATCTAGATGCTCAATAGGATCTCTCATTTGGACAGCATTTTGGCTGACTCAGTGTTCGTGAATAATATCCTGTAGGTAGATACGGTAGATAATTTTTCATTTGTTCAGGCACTATCTTAATGGTTTCTTATAATCTACATCTATAGGTATAAGCATGTTCTTTCTCTCCCTCTTCTGTTGCTGAAACTATATAAAAGTAAAACCTCTTTATTCCTTTTTGGCCTTCATGGAAGCAAGTTTTTAGGACAATTAAAAGAATTCAAAGAAACTTCCAAGAGAAACTTTTCCCAGTCCTTACCTGATACAAAGTTTCACTTTTCAACAAGTCTGTGTAAAATATAATGGGATTTCCTGTCATTAAGATAAAATAGAAAAAGCTAATCTAATCAGACAAGATGTCAGTGTGAATTAATCTTAAGGTGATATTGCCACATTGGTGGCAATAATTTACATTTTGGAACTTTTAAATTGGAAAATACCTGGTGGAAAGTATCAGTTTGTGAAGTAAGAAAAGTGTGCAGTGTTTGTGGAAAGGAGCAGCTTGCTCACACAAGACAAAAGGAGCTGCAGTCCGACAGTCTGTGCCTCGCATGCTGGCTTGGCCTCCCTTGGTAGGACCTGCTGTCCTGCCCCCAGCCAGGTCCTGGTGAGCTGCTAGAGAAAGCCCTCCTTACACAAGCACTGCTGCAGGCTCATCACCTCCCAGATGCCAGGCAGCACTGCTTGCCTAGAAAAGTGCTCCATCAGGTTCAAACCTAGTCAAACCTGGTCAGTACTTTGTGATTACCCTCATTTTCCAGGACTTGCCTGTTAGCTCCTTGCTTTTGCTTCCAGAGCTGCTACACACTTTCCTGGTGCTTCTGGGAACCATAGGGCTGCCTAGAGTGTGCCGTGTGAGAGACCACCAAGGGGAATTTCTAGGCAAGGCAGAGAACTGGGAGAGACATGAGGGGCACCCTGCCTCATGGGCATCAACTCTGCCTCTCCTCAGGAGAAAAGGCAGTCCTAGCAGACAACTCAGGAAAGTTGAGAGTCCTGGTTTAATTCAGCCTCTGTCTGGAGCAGAAGAAGCTCTTAAAGCTCTTTCCATTTTGGATCCTCACCTTGTATGAAGAGTGGAAGGAGTTTCTTCAGAAGTCAGGAAAATGTGTCTGTTTGAACTCCTGCTATGATACAGAGGGTGCTTGAAAGCAAATTGGGTTTAATTTCATATGTATATACATACCGTTGCATTTTCTTCAGATTAGACTTGCTGATGACATTGATATCCTTACAAAAAAACTGCTTACAACAGGAAATATGTCTGGGATAAATATGTTTGCAAGAGTAGAAACAAACTGGCTTTCTGTAGGGAGCTGTTACATAAACAGTGGCTTGACAAAGCTGCAAAGAGTGCTGGGGTTAGGTAGCTGTAGACCATAAAAGACGGTCATCAGCATCTTCCTGTTTTAGTGTTTTAAATGAATATGGGTGGAGTTTATAGATGACTCTGAGGCAGAACTTATGGTGCCCCTGCTACCTGGTGTCCTCAGGGTAAAATACTCAGGACACAGAAGAAATGCTGATCAAGAAAAAGTTCAGTTTATCTCATCCAGGGCTGAATTCAGTAAATCTGCTTCTCTGTGCAAGTGGAGTGGAAATAGGAGATTTTGCGTGCTGTGCTACAGTTTCTATTTTGCAGTTTATATTTTTTTAGGTCTGAATGTTTAGCCAACTGAGTGCTCATTCTAGACAATTAGTTACAATTGTATGCCATCAATTCTCCCTGAGATTTGCAATCTCAGTTGGACCTACCCATCTGAGTCAAAGCAGTTATTTGGGTGTTCTTATTTTTATCACTCCACCAGTGATTTCCTTCACCTCTTTTTTTTTTTTTTCTGTGTGTGTGTGTGAAATATTGATGATGACAATATACCTTAGCTCTTTCCACAGCCCGAACATCTAGTTTGGATCCTATTTTGGCAAGTCAGCATAGTGAAATCCCTGAATTTACAAATGGATCTGATGCTGCCCATTCATGTTTCCAGCCAATTGATCCTGAATAAAGTTGTCTTGAAGTTAGATTAGGTAACAAGGAATTCTTGATTCTGGTGTGAGTCTTGCGATATTTCACTAGTGTTTTCCTTGCTTTTCTGATCCACGAGAAAGAAGTCCTAATAATGTACTAAGGGTCACAGATAAAGATATTTTATGAGCATTAAGACAGATTCTTCTGCTTTTATCACACACACAATATCTCTCTCATCTCGCAGTGTGAAACAGATTCATTACTGTTTCAGTAATACGCTGGACTCGAACATAACCGGATGACTAGAACAGTAACTTAGACCAATGTGAATTTGCTGCACCCTGCACATAAACTATATTTCTGAGTAGTTGAAATATAGAATTGATTTGTTCTTTAAGCCAGCTGTAATTCAACAGATCATTAATGATGAATGGCAGAATGCCCCAGCCACCCTTCCAGGCACTACTCCAGATGGAAGTCATTGGATAAAGAAAAGGAAGGTTTAGCAGAACCTGAAAAAAGAATAAATTCGCTACACATCATTCATTTTTCCTGACTGCAATAAAGTAATTGTAACACAATGTTGTCACAGGATAACGGTCTCCTGCTGCTTTAGAAATGCTTTGCAAAACAGATGTTTACTTTCTCTGTGGGGAGACATTGATCCCGTGACAACAATCTTTTCTATTAAAGGAAAATTAAGCATTTATAGGTTCAGCAGTACTATAAAAATGATTGTAATAAAAAGCCATATAATGTAATAGGTGAAGTGATATGAACTATATATATGATATATGTGATATGTGCAACTAATGCCTAAGAGGGATTAATTCAAATACTTTCTTTGAGGAGCTTTGCAACCAACATTTTCTCAACAAAGGCAGCTAGGACAATATAATGCACTATGATGAAGTTGTTTTTGTTATTTTAATCTTCCAAGGCTGTGTGAGCTGCAGAAAAAACAGCATTTGTGAATAAAAATAATATCAAAACTCCCGCATATAATGTCTGATGAGAAATGCATGGTTAATAACGAATAAATAAAAATCATGAATAATTACCAATAATTTAACACACTGTAAATAATGGAAATTAAAGACCATGTATTTTCTGTCAGAACTGAACTCAGTTTTGTGAATTTTGCTCATTAGCACTAAGATAAAAATATGAAAAAGAGATAAAAAATGAGAAAACATTTGCAATTTTCATAATATTTTCCTTAGAATCACAGAGACACAAAATCAATTGGGTTGGAAA
>VYZR01081605.1:0-12955 GCA_013400675.1 Oxylabes madagascariensis
TAGATATATAGATTATATAGATGATAGATGTAGAAATAGATACATAGATAAGCCAGTCAAGTTCCACTGTGCTATGGGCTGCATCCAGTCACATTTCTGCATTACTCTTTGTGTTCCCAGCGTTCTACAGCCAGTCTTCAGCACATGGGTGCCTGCACCTACTTTCCTTGGGGTTAAGATGGTGAAACCCTAGGAGCTGCACACTGTAATTTCCATCCAAAAGACTGTGATGAAAACCTAGAGGGGAATAAAATCCAGGTTGCATTGCAGCAGCACAATTTCAGCTGTATGTTGCAAAGGTGGTTTAAAGCTGTCTAACTTCTTGGAAAAAAAACTTAAAAATATAAACTATACCTTAAATCAAGAACTAAGGGCTTCTAGAAGGAAAAAATATTCTCTAAGTTCTATTGTAGTGTAGCTGGATGTGCAACTTGTTCTAAACACCCAGACTATTTAAGAGCACTCATCAGTAAAACCTACTTCCTTCATCCCTGGGACAATAGGGCAATAAAAGGGAACATCTCCCCAGGATCCTCCATAATCTGGAGCAGCATTACTCAATCTGTAAGCCAGACAGCATCCAGGCCAAGCAACATGCAGAAAATCAAAAATGGAGGAAAATAATAAAAAAAAGACAAAACAAAATGCATAGCTTTTCACCCAAATTTTCATCAGCTGAATGTGAATATTGTGGCTACAGTGAAGGAAACACTTGGTGCTGTTCAAAGAGGGTAGATGACCAGGGGAGAAGGATACCCTTGCAACTATCAATAAATCCTCAGCTCACACAACTAAGAGCTGCTTCATGAGACCAGGGAGGACCATGGCTCCCATTTCTGCTCAGGGTCCAGCAATACCTTTATGAAATGCCTTATTCAAAATCCACTCAAGCCTTGACAAATGTCTCCTATCTACCTGCTTGGACAAATGTTGGTTGTGGATCCATCCTGAAGGACTGAATCTGAGCCATTTTCCTTGGTCTGCCTGTGGCAGCTAGTCTGTACAAGCTTTTAGTAATAAAATGCTTTATAAGTATGATTCAGTCTGATTTAGAAGCTGCCTCCTGCTCCAAAAGATTTCTCCATTCTATTATTCATATGCTTTAAAATATTTCACCTGTAATTTTCCTGCTCCTTATTGGGGGGATTTTCTTTTTAACTGCTTGACAGTGCTGCTACAGGCTGTTCCCTCCACAGAGGAAATGAAGAGACAACCCAGCCCTGTGCCTTGAGAACCAAAAATTGAGCTGTGCCTGAAGTGGGCTGGAGTGAGAGGGAGTGAGAAACATCAGTAATACCAAGAAGCACCAGCCAGGAGGCTGCTGTGGTACAACATCTGGTACCACTTCAAGGAGCTAGGGGATGGAAAAGACAGAGCTCTGTGTGCATTGTCTCATTCTATTTTTTATTATTAGTGTTATTTTGTTGTGCTAAGCACAAGACATCAGAAACAAAGCACGAGAAGCGAACAAAGAAAGAAAAAACCCAAGGCTCTGGAAAACAGTACTCCTAATAAAGTCACAACTCAGTTATTGAGTTTAGGTGGGAATGTATGGTTGGTGTCTCTCGGACTTGGAGAGAGGAAACAACCAGGTGAGGAGCCCATGTCCTCCACAGCTCTTCTGCTTGCTATGATGCAAGGGGAATGAAGGCAGGAAAGAAGGGTGCTCTCCCCAGAGGGAGGTGACACAGTGAAGGCACCACAGCAAAGCCCCACCGGTTTCTGTAGGGCAGAGCTGTGCAGCCTTCCGCACTCTCCCAGGATGCTACAGGAGTCCTCTCAGCCTGAGATGGAGCTCGCTGTAGGGTATCACAGAGGGCAGGAGGTGTGGAGGAGGGCAGGATGCACTTGGGGGCAGAAACCACAGGGCACTTGTTGCTCAACTCAGGAAACCCCTTTGGTCCTGTTTGCTGAAAGCTCAAGGAATGTTTGAATTGAAAAATTACTCTTTTCAAATCTATGTGTAATACACTTCCCCTAAGTATTTCTTGTCAGGCGGAAAATAATTAGTGGGGTAAACGAGCCACTGGCCCGATCTCATGTACCTAATAACTTCTGACAGCTGTAGAAAATATCAAGGGACGAAAAGAAGGCATCCAGTTCCTTCCTCACCTACAAGGCAGATCAGCTCATTTCCATTCATGTTTCCCAGTGATCTCTGATCCCTTCCTACTTTGAGAGAGGACTGGACTAGGTCACTTCTGGCAGTAGTGTCCTATCCCAGAAAACAATGATCTGGCAATAGATGCTGATGCCAGAGGCTTTCATCTAACACTCTCTTCCTGAGTTGCTACCAGTAAATAAGGTGATCAGGAATAGGCAACAACCCAAGTGATTAGATTTGGAGGCTGTAAAATATTCTTCAGAGAACAGAGAAGACAATCTTGATCTCACTTTTTGGACACCCTTCAGTAAAGCAAAGAGCACATGCTCTACAGGCAAATTGATACTCCAAAAGACTAGAAGTGACCAACAGATCCAGCTAAAGTCACAATCACTCAGAAGTGATTTTTTCTGTTCCCCTGGGGACTTTTGTGTCTTTGGAACCCTTGGATTCAAACATCCTTGGCCGATGGCAAAGCTCTTCCAGGTCTTCCAGCTCTTCCATCTTTCCCTGTCTTTTGTCTCCCCTTGTTTAAGATATTCCTTCTTAAAAGCAAACTTTGTTTGTTGCTTCTCTTGTACTGGATTCTCGCATTCTCTATTTCCATGTGGAAGAGCTATCAAGACTCAATTGCTGTGCTGGAAACAGTCGTGAGTCCTCATCAGCATAGAGTTCTGATGAACTGTCCCTGCCTAATGATCCATTCCTGTTTTCCATTACCATTTAAGAAAGACGAGTCCTAATCCATTGCAAAAAATATAACCACAAATGCTGGTTTTAGGATGGTAAGGCAGAATTCCCTGAAGATTCACAATCTTGTTACAACTCCTCCACAACTGGGTATCATCTCTAGCCATGCTCAGGGCATTTCAGTTTTTCCTACCTCAACTGCATGGCTAAAGGGGATTTATTTGGGGGACAAGTATACCGGTCTGTCCTTAAAACTCATCCTTCATTATGGTTTCTAGAGCGAAATAAGCCATTGTTTCTGGTACTTCCGACTCATACTGTCCACTGAGATCCCTGTTCAACACATACTGTTATTCCTGCAAGAGAACATCTCTGCTGCTACTTTCTGCATTTCAGTTTCCTGTTAGTCTTACCCATTTATTGTAGAACACCTGTGCCATGTAACAAATCCACAAGCGAATGACTTCAGCTTTTGGAAGGCTGCGTGATGGTCAAATCATGGCAGCGTAAATTATTTGCAACCATGAGCTTTTTACAACATATCTGCACAGGTCCCTGCACAAGAGGAGGCCATCAAGATATCCCTGCCAGCCTGGTGATAGCATACAATGTGGTGCCAGTAGGAGCAAACTCCACAGCTGTGTGGGAGAAGAATGGGTTTTAGTAGGGACTTGAATCAGCAAGTTCCTCTGTTCTCTCTTTCAGTTCTGCTTGCAGCCCTGTAATGATGATGAGGGTTATCCTTCCTCAGCCAAGAAGAGGTGACAGATACTTCTATCAGTAGCTCTGGCCACTGACAAATATTCCCTTAAAAAATATTTTGGACTGTTACAGCAAAGCAGGTGAGCAAAGCCCTGCCCAAGCTTTACTGCCCCATTTAAAACTCTTCTGATATGCATCTGTATCCTGGGTGTGAAAAGGAAGGGCTGTGCATGTGATGTGTCTCTGGGGAATGCATGTGAGAAGACACAGACCAGCAAGAATTGTGACTCCACCTTTCTTATTTCCTGTGGAGCCCTTGGAGACCTGTGCCAGTCAGACCTGGTTATTGTTGGCCACTGAGTGCCACTCCGTGGGAAAGCGGTGCTCCGATACCCTCGACATGCTCAGTGAGGTGTTGGTTCTCACACTGTTTTCAAAGAAGGTACAAGTATTTCCAGCTTATTGAAACATTTGTTTTGACTTTTATCACACTTTATAAAAGTCTTTGAGTTTTGTCTATTAGGTTTCCATGCCATAATATTATGACGGGTCATGGCATAATAGTCTTACTGTTTTGACTCTAAAGCATGCTATAACATGGGTCAAACTGATGAAATCAAAATGAAATTAATGTTTTATTTTGACAAGATTGTGTTTCTCTTTCGTTTGTTTGATAAAGTCAAAGCAAAAATGTCAGCAGGATTTTTCCACAGTGCAGTCTCAAAATTACATTTTCTCATTCAGGTGTGGATTTTGAATGGGCACCATAACCTTGTTTTGTGCTTGGATCATAATGGAAATATTTTACATGGATAGCATCTCAGAGCAACAGACTTTACTTGACTTGTCAGAAGTTCTAAAGAGCCTGTTGCAAAAGTACAATCTTTCACTATACTTTGAACTATGCCACCTTCCACTGTGTAGTTCCCAGTCACCCATCCCTTCTGTTGAGCCAGCAGGAACCCATCGAGAAACAGACTGAGAAGGAAGAGCTCCTGAAAAACTGGGGGTTGTGTCCTTTTGGATCAGCGAGCCTCCAAAATACAGAATAAAATTGTCCTAGAACAGCAGGGTTTCTGTAAGGGGCCAGTGGTGTAGACATGCTCTCTGTGCCTATAAGCCTGATCCACCTTTTATTCATGTAGCACCCAAAAAGCACAATCTTTTAATCCTCTTACTAGTCCTTGTTTCTCACATACAATCTTAGACAAGTGTTTGTTCCTGCTTTCCCCTCCCCATCTTTGTCTACTTGGACTGAAGTGCTTCTGAGACTGAGACTTAACTACTGTGTGTACAGAGCACCTGGGGCACCGTGGGGGTCTTGATCTCTGCTTCTGGTGACTGATAATGTATCCTTTCTATTGTGCAAGTTTTCTACTCGGAATACTGACTTTCATGGTAATATATTTATATCCCTTGTTTATTCCAACTCTTTTTTTCCCCCCAGAGCTTCCCTTTGTTTTCTTAGTTGTGCTCTGATGCACAGGTATTTATCTAAATGGGGTCTGCTGTATTTGTACCAGCCCAGGTGGCAGGTAAGATGCAAACATCAGACACCTCTTTACACATCCCCAGGTTTCCTGAATGATTGATTTATTGCTTTCTCCCTTATCAGCTTTTCTTTCTCATAACTGGGGGTCAGCTTGCATGGACTAACACCTTCAGGGAGGCCCTATTTCCTATACACATCAGCTTTACTGGCTTCTTATTATCTCAGCCCTATCTGTACCTTTGTTCAATTCAAGAGGTAATTAAACTCAAAGCCAAAGCAAATGTCAGGGTGATAATGAGACAGATAAGATTAAAAAGAAGTCTTTTTTTTTTTAAAGACCTTACACATACCTGAAGTGCCTGTTGGCCCACGGCCAGTGGAAAGTTTCCTTTCTTGCTTGGATATAGTCAGAAAAGTGACTATGTTAAAAAATGGCACCATCTCACTCCAGGTGTGTGCTGCTGAGAACAGCACCTACCTGGCAAAGCACTCAAGCATAGAAGTATTTGCCCTGAAATTGTTTACTCATATGCTTAAATTTAAGCACGTGCTTTAGTGTTTTGTTCAACCAGTGCCTCAACCCAATACAGCTTGAGTGGGTGTAATTCGGCGGGTGCAATTCCATTCATTTCAGTAATGCCATGGGAGTCACTCTGGGCTGCAGCCATTGCCTTCAGTCTGCTACTCCTGCCAAAAACCCACAGTGAGAGCCAGGGCTTTGCCGTGCTGCCCAATTTGCAGGAGAGCTAAGGAAATTACCTGGTCACTCCTTTGGGCTGCACAGTGCCGTGCATCACCTGCTGGACTCCACCTTTCTCTGCATTGTTCTGGGATGGAAAGATGGACATGCTAATGTCTGCTTTGGGATAAGATTTTTTTTAGGAGGAGCCCCCTGTGGCTCAGTAACCACTTTCGGGGGAGAATGTACAGGGGATGTTGTGGGTTCTCTCTGCCTCATGGGCTGTCCACGCTTCCTTATGCTTTTCTGCATTGAATGAGTTTATAATCTGAAGCAGACCTATGGTGTAATTTTCAGAGGTTGGGGTGGAGAAGCCACTAATCAAAAAGAGCTGCAGTTTTCCAAGGGAGCTTCAAAGCTCTCTGCAAGCAGGAGAGCCTGTGAAGGGTACACATGTTGCTGGCTAGGCAACCCCTGATGGTTAAAGTTTTACTTAAGCCCATGTGTTTTTCCACTGGGTATTTTTATCCTCTGAAGTCTACTGTACTTGGCTATGTACTGTAAACACACCCCTGTTGATCTCTCACACGTGTTTACTTTGCAGCTGGGGGAGCACAGCTCACCATGCTGGCTGTTGGTAGCTGGCTGAAAGTGAAAATGAAGCACCAAAGCACCAAATCACCCCAGAAGCCCTGGTGTAGCCTGCCTGTCTCCTCCTGTAACCTCCCTACCTTGGAAGCCTGTCCTCTGCCTCCCTCCCAGCACAGGGTAGGTGCATCTGAGACCCACGCTGTCCTCAGCATTCCTTTTGCAGTCTGGCTCCCATTCTGCTCTGTTGCCTCAGCAGCAATGGGTTCTCACCTGCTAAGAAAAAGAAGTTGTCCAAATAAGCCTCTCATAGAATGAGTGAGAAGTGGATTTATTATCTCGTATCTGAATGCTGAGTAGAGGTAGTAAGAGAAATGTCTCTGTGCTGAGATCATGCAAAGAGCTCATGCGGGAGTCAGGAGCTGAAGGCTCTGCATCAATGCAGGACCTCACATGGCCTTTCAGCAGCTTTCAGTGTTTTGAGGTGGATGCTAGCTGCCAACAGAGTGATTCCACAGGGCTCTGCATCCTGAAGAAAGATATTGGAAGTGATGACACCAAGGTCAAGTGATTATGTAAGCAGTAAAATGTATTAGACTCTTTACCATGGCTCTGTCCTTTGGGGACTCTTTGATATTTACCAATAGCTCCAAGTTCCTCTCAGAACCTTTACCCTGAGAAAGGTGAGCAAATTTATTTTTTTTATTCCTTCCTTAACTAGATGCCAATTTTTACAAAACAGGTAGAAATTTAAAGTCTGTTGAAATTCCCTTTTCTCTGCTGCTGGGCTCAGAAACTGGGAGGGTGTGGAGCTCCTGGGCTCCAATAGTTGCATGAACATTGTTCTTTCAAGGTACCAAATGAAGAAATATTTTCATGGAGCTCTGAAAATAAGCAAGCAAATAGGAAGCAAGGGAAGATGTTTGTTGGGAAGGGTCAAGTTCATCACAAAGTGCTGCTGTTACAGCCACACTTCACCCTGTGAAGAGGTTTTGTGCTTTGGGTGAAGCTTTGGTCTGCCTAAATAACTGTCTGTCTCCTCTCCAACATTGTGGGGAGTTTTTGACTGAAAAGCAGTAAGTTACACCAATGGGTGCTCTTCTCCTGCTGTAATATGAGTTATAATAATTTTTTAAATTATCTGAAAAAAATTCTTTATGCCATCAGCCTTCCATTATTTATTGACTGCTTTACTTTGGAAGACAGCTAGGATAGAAAAGTTTAATATAAAGGCATGAAGAAATATCTATGTAATTTGGAATATAGATTGTGAATACATATTTAACTGCACTATATTATACATATTAGGTTGAATACATGAAGGGTTATATAAAGCCCCTGCAGAAAGGACCCAGCTCTCAGAATGAAATCTTTTGAAATAGTTGCCACGTATTTATTATTCATAAGGCAAATGTCTTTTTTTAAATGGTTTAGAAAAAGAACAGTGGTCAAATAGAAGAGAATCACTCTTTCAAATAAACAACTAAGCTCACACATTTAGGAGATGTGGTTCTTGTCATGTCTGGGACAATATTAAAGAAGCAAAATAAAATTTGCCTGGTTATTTGCTGCTTGAAACTTTCTCCCTCCACCTGGGGTAAAAGACAAGCAGGCTTCACCCATCATGGTGTGAAAGTCCTTTAGGTTTCTGCTGCCTGTCTTTGGATGGGATTGCTTGGTTCTCGTGGGTGTGCTTATAGCCAACATTACCTGTGTGAAGGAAGCCCCTGCTGTGGAGCAGGTGATGGGGTCTCTCCCCACTCTCAGCGTCTTGATCCCACCCAGAGCAGATCCTGGAGGTCCTGAGGTCAGGGCACAAACCACAGTCTCCCCAGGAGAGGTGACTCACAGTGAGACATTGCATGCTGAGAGGCAAAGCTAACAAATGCCACTCTGGGAACGGCGGGCGGATGTACGGTGGGTGGCAGACACCGGGCAGCCCAGCTCCCTGTGGGGGCAAGAGACAGGGACTGAGGTGGCTGCAGTGCTTCCAGCACTGCAAGGACAGTCAGATCATGCTGAGGGCAAAGACTCCCACCCACTGCCATGTCCAGGGCCTCTGCAGAGATGGGTAAAATGTCCGTGGGATCAGGACTTGCTTTCACCAAATGCTAAAGCCCAGACAGGAAAATTACATTATTCTTCTGTGAACATACTTCATGGCAGCTGTTGCAGCTGGGAAGGCTCCAGAGCAGTGGATGTACTGTAACAAAGCTCTCCTTCTAGCTCCAGGTTTTAATCTGCTTCCAGCCTCTGTGCAATGGGTCAAAAATGGTGAACCAGCCTGAAGTCATGTCTGGTGTGTTCCCTTGCTCCTAGACCCTGCCTATGGTGCTGGGAGAGTGCCCCCCAGGATGGCTGGACTGAGTTCATTGTTGGTGTCAGGGAGGTCTGTCTGGCCCAATTAAGCACCAGCCCCTAAGAGATGCTGTAGAAACAGGGGAGCTCAAGATTGTAGGAAAGAACTGAGTAAGAGAAAGCCAAAAAGTAGAAGTTTCTGTAGATCTTTTTCCCAGCTTTTGCTACTTTTCTGTCATAAAAACTTAGCAAGAGGATGTTTAAAATGCCTGTCATGCACACACTCATTCAGTTTGTGATGCCTCCTATTTCAGCAGAACAATGGGATCCAGCTCATACTGTTGCAGTGTGTGTACACAGCTTAAGGGAAGGGCAATTGCACCTCTGCTCATGAAAGATCCTGTCACGGCACTTGGACAGGAGATGAGCTGACAGGGTTCCAGAAAGATAAGTGACTCTTCCACTTCAACTCTTGCTCTGTACAAGTAATGTATATTGTACATCTTGTACAGAAGTACAAGAAATTATTTGCTTGCTGAGAAATCAGGAACTGAAGATTGAGGCAACCAGCTGATTACACCTGGTATTGCAAAACTGGAAACAGGAAACTGCTGCTTTGGGGAGTATCTCCTGGCCTTTTCAGCATGAGGCCACCCATTTTAGGTGAGGGTGAGACACTGAGGACCAGGTTGTAAAATGGGCCCTTGCCTTTCCCTGGGTGCATGTATAGAGAGGGTCAGCTTTGAGCACCATGAGATCTGGTCATGCAGCTGCTGATACATATAGACAAAAAAGAAGATGCAAATTTCTGCAGCAGAAATGGTGGGATCAACACACAGCTGAAAAACTGAGACAGGCAGCATGCCTGTGACATCCATGGATTGAAAGTTATAAGCAGAATGAGGCACTGCATGAAATCTGCCATTCACCTCATGAGCTGCCAAGAGTGGTATTGAAAAAAAAGCGTAGTCTTGAACATGTTATGGAGCTTGGGATCAGATTTTCGAGGTTCCCGTGGAAAATCAAACCAGCATTAGTTTGATTTTCCAGTCCATCTAGGGTTTGGTTACAGAAGCGTTTTACATGGCTCTATTCTCTGGCCAGGAGCAGAACAGCAGATGTGCAAAGCTGCAAAGCAGTTTCCAAGGTATCTCCCAAACACAGCATCCTGCTGGCAGCCCTTAACACAGATACCGCTTCATTTCCCTCACGCGGCTGAACTCTAGAAGGAGTCGCATTTCCCTTGAGGCATCTTTCTAGGACTGCCGTGAAAAGCTTGAGTAAAGAAATAAGCAGTGCATAACCCACTGTGTTTTACTTTTTGGTGGTACACCAGGACAAATCTCAGCTGTTCAGAAATAAATGGTGGTCCCCTCTAGTGGAAAGGGCAGGGTAGGGAGAGGAGTGCTGAGAGAAAGGGCTGATCTAAGGGAATAGAAAAAGGTTTTAAGCCCTTTTTCCCTCATCTTGCTTTGACATCCTTATTTTTCTCGTAGCGGGCCACATCTCTTGCCTAGGTTCAAGTACTTCAAATTCTGGCACATCATCTCCATGCTCATTGCATTTCACTGGGGCACTTTACAGTTTCAGTTTTACTTTATTTATAGGGTGAGTCAACCCCTTTCATCAAGCTCTTTTATTTATGATCACCCTCTCAAAGAAAGACAAAATAGAAACTGTTTCAATGACTGTAGAGAACTTTTCTTCCTGAGAGCTCTGAGCCTGGAAACCTGGTGGAGGCTGCACTGACAAAAGTTGTTTTCTCCAGGCCTGAGCCTTGGGGTCACCTGCTGTTTCTCATGGCTTTGGGGAGAGGAAACATCACTTCACCCTTCTGCCCCAAAGCTTGGTATCCTTGAAACTGTTTTAGAATGAATGGGTGGGATTAGTTCATTTATGCATCCAATGTCGCAACAGAGACATTAGTTTAATGTTTGGGAAAATGAAGAATGGAAATCTTTTCCTCTCTGTGTCAGCCAGAAAGAGCCCATGGCAGCACACTAGTGATTTCTTGCATGGTGGGGCGTCATATACACAGACCAGGAAACCCTGATACTGACAGAGGGAAGTATGAGACGGGTTCCACAATCTGCTTTAACCCAAAGTGTGAGGGGACACTGGAAACTGGAAACTTCCTTCTTCCTTTAAAGTCATACCAGGATTTACTGTAGTAGGACTGTACGCTATTCATGTCCCCATCCCTGTTGGTATCCAAAACAGTTTCCCATAAGGGGAACAAATTTTGCTCTTAAACCGTTGAGGGTGAACTATGTAGCCAGAGTCTTCCTGGACCATGGACTTGGGTTTGGTCTTAACACAGCCTCAGAACCCACCTCAGTTAGTGCCAGAGGATGTCACTTTTGGCTCAGGCCTACAGGAGCATTTCTGAAGCCAGTGTTACTCTGCCAGATTTCTTTTTTCTTTGTCATTTTAATCAATGACAAGAAATTTTTGAGGAAAGGTTTCATTCTTTTCCTGTCCTTGGGAGTTTTGTAACTAGTCACAAAGCCAAGTCAGCCACCTTGTTTGCAGAATCTGACCAGAATCACTGAGAAGCTAAATACATTCAAAAGGGGGACCGTGAGAATGTTCTGTTCATTCTGAGGATCCTTTCTGCAAGAAATGTGGGAGTGAGACCTACAGTTCTGCTGGGTCATCATCCCCCATACAGACCAATACAGATGTTTTACAGGAAGGAATTATTTTCTTCAGCAAACCCATTAAGAAGACTTTGGCTTGAGCTCAGAAGGTTTTATATCCTTTCTGTGCCTCTTAGATGCCTATGTTCTTTGCCTAACAGATATACTGGTGAATCCTGGGGAGAGGTAAACAGAAAAGATAAAGACTCTGAAGCTCAGAGCTTGTTTGCCTGGTGTCTGTTTGAATAACATACAACAAAGCTTTATTAGCACAAAGCAGCAAGGTCTGCATGTGGCCAGAAATCACTCCTGCCTGTTGTCTCTGCATAGCCCAGGCACTCACTCCTTATCCCTGGTTTATACAGCTGGCCTGAGGACCACCCCAGGTAACAAAGAAAACATCAGCTCTTGAAGGATCCCCTGGGAACAGAAAGATGTCGTATTATTTACCCGTCTGGATTTATGCATGTGTGTGTGTGTTTAACAAGGAGCCCGGTGCCTGCTGGACTCCCGAGGCTGGAATTTATGCAGGCCAGCATTTGCCTGCTGCAGTTTATCTTGAATGCAAGAATAATAAACTCAGCTGACAGGATGATGTATGTAAAGCATCTTCTCCTCCCACGGCGTGTGGTAGAGGTGTCTGGTTTGCAGGGAGTCCTATTATTAAGTGATTAGCCTTGCGACATTATCAATATCAGATTGCTCAGGGGCTTTGTGGGATCAGCAATACAGTAGGACTTGGTGTCCATCTGTCACGGTGGCAGTCAGACACAGATGGTGGTGGGACAGAATACCTGTGCAGTTGAAAGAGATGTGTGGGTTTTTCACATGAAGACTCCCAGAGATATTTGCAAAAGAAAACAAAGTTGTGCCTTCCTTATCATAGTTCCATAGGATAACTTCTGCTACATTGTTTTAATGGCCCTCTTTGTCTTGTCCTTCCTTGTCTTGCTACTGGCTCTCATTCAGCAAGAGCAAAGACAAAAACATCCCAAGCACCACTGAATATTGTAATTTCTTGACTTTTCAAGCAGGGCTGACTTATTCACCCCTAATTAAGTTTCAGCATCCAGGCAGCTTCAATCTCCTCTTTGTGCTTCTGCCAGTTCAGATGGTAATTCTGAGATCCTAGGAAGCCTGGATCCTTGGATATTTTCTCATCGTCAAAGGAAGAGCCTGAAAAGACCATAAAAAACCAACAGCTTGCTGTACTGAGTGTGTTTGACCCTGAATAATCATTAAGGCCCACATGGAGGAAGGCAGATCAAGTACTTCAGGGGATTTGATTGCAACTCGTTAAACTCTGTTCTGCTCACATTATAAATAATGCTCACCCATTGTATAATGCAAAAAGTCGTTTACAGCCACACCTCACCGTGCATGTTTCCTCTTGTTGATACTTTTATCTTACCCTAGTTGTGACACCAAAATCCCCTAGGTAAGGGCCTGCTGTTGCAGTTCATGATATAAATTTACAGTGTTGTATACTTGAGTGATTACAGTGGATTGTATATCTGTGGGAATTATTAGTCCGTGAAGTGCAACTGCTCCCATGATACAGCATGACTCTCAAAAGAGGGACCATTAGGCCAAGTACAGGCAGGCCAGGCCGGCGCTTGTAAGAAAATTTTGGTCTAATCCATCATGTCCACATGGAGCAGGCTGGAGTCTAGATTCTAAAGCCTTTCTAATTTCCTTACCTCCCAGTAAGTCTTTGGTGTCCTGTGGGACAGACTAAGATTTGATCATGTGTTCCTGGGAGG
>VYZR01081607.1:267-15962 GCA_013400675.1 Oxylabes madagascariensis
CACCCGTTGCCAGTAAATGTTTCCCTCCCAGATACATTTCTCAGAGCCTTGATGTTCCTTTCCCAAATAAGCTTTTGTATTGTTACAGAAGGATTTGAGCTGAAATTGGAGCCCAGGCCACAATCCAGGCTTTCTGAAACTTCAAAGGCTTCAGGATTACCTTTGTGAATGGAAGGTAGAGCAACAAAGTTTGGATTTACACTTTGTTACATCACTGGGATAACAAGTACAGGGGGACTTCATATTCATCATCCTTCAATTATGACATCCAGCTGCTTCACTCAGCATTTTAAAATGAAATAAAAATAATAATATTTAAAAAAAAAACCTTGAATGTAGATTATCGCTCCCAGACTCCTTGAAGTCATAAGCTAAAATAGTAACTGCCCAAGAGGAAAGTGGGAAAATATCACTATAGCATTTTCTGGGAAGCTGCAGCTTTAGGCTCTTCAGAGCTGAGAAAGAACCAGTGCATCCAGGACAGTGTAGCAATGGCAAAGGACGACACAAAAGAAAGGTACTATGTGGGTGTCTCATGGAGTAAGTCAAATAAATAAAGCATGAGCCATCTCCTTTCTTGACAGCACCGTCAGGAAATGGCCACTCAGACAACACATCTCATCCTAAGTATTCCCTCTGCAGAGCAGGGCAAACATTTACGTCCCCGTTTTGTTCAGGAGCATTGATACTTTTGAAACAGCAAACCCAAAAAATAACCAAACTACCAAAAAGCCACAATGAGCAAAAGAGCTGCAGTGCAGAGGCAGATGGATCCCTGCTGGTGCAATAGCCTAGAGCAGCGACCAAAACAAATAAAATCAGCTACAGTGGTATTGCTGTAGAGAGAGGTGAAGTTATTTCTTCAGCATGACTTGGGCAGCCCCACAGATCCTGTTCCCTGCCAGGATTAGATCACACAGCCCCTCCAGAAAGTCTGGCACACGGAGCAAATATTTCCTAGCTTACAATAACACATGATCTTACACGGTTCTCTGTCTCTGAAGTGAGGGGGATGGACAAACACTGAATTGTTTGAATAATATTGGTGAATCCAGATTTCGGTTAGAGGGAATTCATGTTAGACCAATTAAATAGTATGTCAATTCCCTCTAATTATCTGTTCCTGCAGCCCGCCCGGTAATTAAACTTAATGGGTCTAAATCAAATCAGCATGTTACCTGGGAAATAATTGGATTTATGTGCAATTTTTTAATGATCCTGAAAGGTACCCTGGAGATTTAAGTCCGCTGTGAGTTCAGGGTTTGATCCTAGGCTTCAATGTGCTTCGGATGTGGATCTCAGGATAAGGTCCACTGGCATGGGATCACCATTCTCACCAACATTTTAGCTTCTGAACCAAGGCGGCCATACCCAGACTTCCCACTGGAAACCATCTCTGGCCAGTGCAAAATGCCAAACTACATCTACACTAAGAAAAGCACTCCAGGTTTCAGTGCTGCAGCAGCACATCCCCACCTGGATCTGCAGGGAGCCTGCAGGGGCTCTGCTGAGGCTGTGGACAGCAGGAGGATTTGCAGAGGCACCTCCAAGGTAAGAAGCACAAGCTGTGCTCTGCTGAGACCTGTACTGTGTCTTTGACCATCGTCCCAAAGGGTGATGCACATTAGAAACTAGGGCACACATGGTATAGAAAAATAAAATAAACCACAGAATCATCGAGGTTGGAAGAGACCAAGATCATCGAGTCCAAACTTTGATCAAACACCACCACATCAACTGAAAATAAAATCTAAGCTTCTGTACACTTTGATAAACCGTGGCCCTCAAGTCACTTGGCAGTTGTAAATCTCCCTTGCCCCAAACTGAGACAGAATAGAGCACGTTATAGATGATTTCTGATCTCCTTAAACATCCTAAACTTTAAAACTAAAAGTACACACATATAGTGTATTTATTTATTTACAGGCATAGAGAATTCGCAGGACTGCCAAACTCCTAACACCTAAAAGCAGTTCCATGCACATATCTGAGTCCTGTACATGCAAGATGAGTGTCCATTAGATCCCAGATCCATCTATTGGATCAGAGGAGACCATGAATGGCACAAGGCTTCCCAAAAAACACACAAGCATATTCATTTCTCACTGCTTCTAGTTAAGCATGCACTTCTCTGAACTATTTATTTTAGTTTCTAGAGGAGGTGAGCTGCAACACCTCTGCACAAGTTTTCCCTGCTTACAGCAAGAGCAGTCTCTGAGGGATGAGTACAGGAGACATCCCCTCACTGCCCTGCTCCCCAGAGCCCCACCATCTGAAAAATCTTTGTCTTTCAGTTTCAGCATGATTTACTGTCCTCCATCTCCTTGAAATTCTGCCCAAGAGACACCAAAATAGCACCTTGCCTTGTGCATGAACCCCACACAGCAAGCGAGCATCGAAACCACTCGATTTCAAACGCAGGGGAATGTCAGGGAGACATAACTGCAGTGACAGTGGCTTGAGGGGATGACTGCACCATCTCGTTATTCTTCAGCAAAGGTACAAGCAAATGCCACTAACTTCAGTTTTGCTTTCTTTCAAGGAAGTCTTTCTCTTTGGGTAACTACCTCTGTTAAGGCGCCTTTTTGAGGCTTCAGCATGACTCTGACAATGGAAGAGCTTGAGTATCCTTATTTTAAATTGAAGATGTCCTGTCCAAACTCTGCAGACTTCCCAAAGTGCCTCTAACACCTGCATACAAGAAAATTCACACTCATTGTACCTAGGCAGATGCTTAACCTTTAGTGACAAGATCATAACAGGCTCCCTAAATAAGCAACAAAAAGAAATGGATATCCCTATCAATTCAAGACAATTCAGACCTTAAATAGCTTCTTATCAAAGTATTTCTGTTATGTCTGCAGTTGAGAAAGACAAATTCAAAAACAGAACCCAAAAAATTGTATTTGTCTTTTGATAAAGTTATGAATCAAATCCTGCGCCAGGCAATGAGCTTTTCACAAGGACTCTTCGATTACAACAGTGTGCTCACATTTCCTGGAACAGCTGAACTCTTCCTAGAACCACAGTCTTGGGGTTTGGCTCTTTAGCATATATTCACTTACAGCTCATAAACAATATTCAAATAGTCAATAACCCAAAAAGCCCACCAAAATTTCTCATGGTCCTGCATTTTGCATTTTATGAATGCATCATTCCTCTGTCCCCTCATTAGCCTTCTCCCTATAGAAAGGTGGAAAGGCTTATTGAACTCACAACAGCACTAGATACCATTTGTGAGACTCAAAATTAACATTTTGAATCATCAGGGAAAGGCTGACTATGACCTGGTATCTCTGGGCAAAGCTTATTCTCACATACTTCAAAATTGTTTGCAATCTAGTAGGTTCTGATTAAAAGTTCGCCCAATCACTAAGAAACAATCATTTCTGTCAGACTACCTTGTTTAACTCTGCAAAATTTGAGCTGCCTGAAAAATGTCTTGGGGAAATGTTTTCAAGTAGCTTCCCCTGCTCTCTATCAGGAAAATCACCTACCCTACACACTGAAAACTCCTTCTTTTCTACTATATCTGTAATTAGCAAAGAATGCCAAATGGTAAATATTAATGCACAGATGGGTCCTGAAGTACCTTCAGAAGCTCAGCACAGACCTCAATAGTAAGATTTTTCAAGTGAGCTTTGATACAAACCCTGCAGGTTCAGGAGGACTTGTCAGAACACCCTGCTAATCACCCCTCTCGAAGAGATGTATTTCTAACCCAACAGGGTATGTTACAATCACTGACGAAAATCCTACAACAAATGCAAATGCTTCATTACCTACTTCTGATTTGGATTCCACACAAATCTGGCCAGACTCCCTCACTTCATTAGCACAGGTCTCTGCCTGCTGGGGCAAAAAGTCTTCTTCTGTGCTGCTGCTGGCAGAGTCTGAACGTTTCTGCTTTTGTTTTAAACCTTTTCTGAAGTCAGATCTGTTTTTCTCTCCTGTGAAAACCTTTTTTTACTTCTTCCCCAAAAATATTGCTGATGTGATGCTGGGGCCACGTTAGTTATGTCATCTAAAAATCTTGAGGCTGGTCTGAAGTGCCATGGCCAGACTAATTGCCATGTCCAGTCATTTCATAGAATCATTAAGGTTGTAAAAGTTCTCTAAGATCACCAAGTCCAACCATTAACCCAGCACTGACAAGTCCACTGCTAAACCATGGCCCTAAGCACCACATCAACACATTTTTGAATACTTCCAACCACAGTGATTCTACCACTTCCTTTGGCAGGGTGGAACAAGGCAGCTTGTTCCAGTGCTTGACCAACCTTTCAGTAAAGAGATTTTTCCAGTTTTTAGATCCTACCTAAACCTCCCCTCGTGCATCCTGAGGCCGCTTTCTCTTGTCATATCATTTGTTACCTGGAAGAAGAGACTGATCCCCACCTTGGTACAACCTCCTTACAGGCGGTTGTAGAGAGCGATAAGGTCCTCCCTGAGCCTCCTTTTCTCCAGGCTAAACACCCTCATCTCCTTCAGCTGCTCCTCATCAGACTCGTGCTCAAATAGAGACGGGTCTTGTTTTCCAGTTTGTCCACATCAAACATGATCTGTCTCCAAAATAATGGATCTGCTTCCAAAGCCCTGATGGAGAATGGTGTCTAGGCTGTGCTAACTCCCCTGCTGGGGCCAGGAATTGGCCAAGAAGGTGCTGGTCATCCTGAGCCAAAGCTGCACTGGGCTCGCTCCTCCGCAGCACGCATGACTGCACCCCCAGTATCCAGCCCCATTGAATTTAAACACAGCTAAGGAGATCATGCAAAACACAAGTTAACATTTCCCAGCCTGATCTGGGAGCGATTAAAAGCTGGCCTCTGGCACGGTGTGGGCCGGTGAGGTTCCCCTCACACCACCATCACCAGGGCCTGCCTGAGGCACCCAGCTTTGAAGGAAAACTTTGCCCAGGCAAGGAGCAAACAGATCTGATAGGGAAATACTTACTTGGCCTGCACTTGTACCACACCAGGAGGTACTTGCCGGTCCCGGGGCACGGATCCATCCCAAACAGCCGGCTATTGACGAGGAACTGGCAGCTCCGCCTGTCCTGGCACTCATCCAGCATCTTCTGCAGCCGGGGATGCGCACAAGAAACAGAGAAACAAAAGCACTTCAGTGTCCCCACTAAAGGGAACGTCAACAGAGACAAAGTGCAGGAAGGCAAGGCCATCCTTGCCTCCACAACCAGCCCTGGCAGGAGGCAGGTGATGGTGCACAGCACGGTGGGTACCACAGCAGCCACGGACTCCGTGCTCCTTGCACTGTTCCAAGGAGCAGGTCTCATCCCCTTGCTTGGGTGCAAAAGGAAGGATTTGCACTGGGATGGTCACAGAGATTTTGAAACATTTGCATGTCATTTAATCATAAAACAGTACAATCCCAGGAAAAGCAGCTCTGAGGACATGGATCCACCTTGGCAGTTAAAAGTAAAGACTTGAATTTTGACACCACCAATCTGCTTTAGATTTCTCTGGAAATACCCAATTTCAAGACAGCTCTTGTTTCAGTTATATAAAAGCTGGTATAAATATATATATAAATTGCTGATGTTCCAATAATTAGTAGTTGTGGTGGGAACTCTGTTATACAGCCAAATTACTTAGTTTTTAATAGGGTTCATTTCTCTTCCCCCATGATTATTACATTCTTTTGGCTAAACTCAGGAAGGGGCTGTGAGTCAAGGGGTTCTCTCACTACTAGCATTTTGGGTCCTACCCCCTTTTCTGCTTTTCCTCTAGCACTTGATCCCCACTCCCCCATTCATAACACTCACAAAAACTCCATCTCGGAATCCACAGGGGCAAGACATTCTGTCTCCTGCTAGAAAATAGCTTCATTAAGGAAGATTAATGATTTCTTTTAACCCTGTGATCCTCTAAAGCAGTGGTGGGGGAGAGAATATTATTGAGTGGGGCAGTAATTAAGTTTTAAATTCAGCTGGATGGCTAGGGTGGTATTTATGTACTCCTGTAGAGCCCCTAAAGCGCTAAAATTACCATAATGTTTGCCTGACACACATGAACCTGTCAGAGCATTTTGAGACCACAGAGCAAGGTAATCCACCAGCCTCGTTAAGTCCCTGTGATGCAAGCTGTGAATTCCAGCCCCAAAACAATTAATTTTCACTTGCAAGGAGGCACTGGAAAATCCTTTCTCAGAAATTCCCCTAGACTCCCCTGGTCTCTTTTGTCTTCTCTCTGTTCACTTTTCTTACACCCACCCCGATATTTGGGCTTTCCCGCAATCTTCTCCCTGTGCCTTTAACATAAAGGCTGTTCCTGCTCTACCATGTGCCACCCAAACAAATTTTCTCTCTGCTTCAGTGAATACTTTCTATTTTTGAGTTCTCCCTGAATGTAATATATAGAGTCTTTAGCATTATAACTCTGAATGTCACGCTCTGAACAACAGCTGTTCCAGTTTCAAGTGCAATTTGAAGCTGCCTCATTTGTGGTTGCTCATAACTTCCTAAAGCTTTCACCTTTTGGGCTGACACATGCAAGAATTCATGCCTGCCTCAAGTCTGACCTTTATTTTAAAGTTCAAACCAAAACAATCCAGGCCTTTTCTAGCAGGCAGAAAACATATGCCGTTGTTTTCCACTTACAAAGGTAATAAAATGCAGGCATCTTGTTTAAAAATACAGGATTTGGGCTGGAAAGGCTGAGAAGTGAACACTGAAGGAGGTGCCTGGGAGCATTAGCCCCAGCTTGACCATCAGGTTAAAATGCATAGAAACAGCATATTCTTTCCTCTAGGCTCAAAGGGTTGGCTGCTCACTAAGCATGTGAAATCTAATTTAATGCAAAATCCAGTGAGTTGCAAAGGAATTTAAGTGAGGATCCAGCACAGATCTCTCTTTCCATCTCAAAAAGCAAAGAAAAACTGAAACAACTCTAGAGGGCTACACATATGGAGAGAAATTCTCTCCAAATCATTGTGCACCTGAAAGGATTTTCTGGTACTGGACAGCCATGCTTACACACAACTAGAACTAAGAATACTGAGCAAAGGAAAAGAAGCAGGAGCCCAAATGTTTCCTTTCCCTCTAGGGAAGCTTTGTCCCCTCAAAGGCAGTAGACTTGGGTTTTTGATCTACAAACCTGTTCACAGCAGACCGGGGGACATTTCAAGAGCCTTCAGCGTTGTGTCAAGGGTGCCATTAAAACCAGTTGGAAAACCTCCCTGGGTTTCAGCAGAGACTGAGTTAGGCCAACAAGAAAACAACTTTGAAAACCTCAGCTGAGATACCTCAGCAGCACTTGTTCATCTGTCCTTAGGCTCAGCATCAGGAGCGAAGACAACAATTCATTGGCCTCAGAGAACCATGGACATGGGCAGCCTTCAGGTGGTGCCACTTTGTCCTGGCTCTGCTCTAAATTTTGGCAGCTCTTGCTTATTCCTTGTATTCCACACAAGTGAAACCTCCTGAGTTTTCTTCCTGTGGTATGCAAAGGGTGGAACAGGGCAGCAAAAAACAAAGCCTTAGGGAGAAATTTGTAACTAAATTAAGGAGCAAAAGTTATCCCTGCCATTGCGAGACCACAGAAAAAAGTGAAGTGTTCTTTGGGGCTCAATATGCCATTTACAAATTTGTTATAGTGTTCAGCTACAGTTCCAATTTAATTTGACAATAGCCATGACTCTGAGAAGTTTCATGGGGGGAAAGAAATCAGTGTTTCCTTTGCATTCACATAACTCTATTTTACCTCCCCCAAAAGGCAACATTTTTTCCTGAAAATATAAAAAAAATTAAAGATTTCTGATTTCCTGTACACGGTTTGAGTAATGTCTTATGCATAATGAAATATATCCATAAAGAGTAAAATAAAAAATATATATTCAATCCTCAGTGAAATACATCAGGAAAAAAGTACAAAGAAAATTAGCTGCAGTTGATGGTGCATTTTCTTGATTAAAAATTAAAAAAAATATTGTTACACCAGTCTTAATGTCAGCTTAAAAACTTGCACATGTCATTTTTTACTTATCCTTGCATGCACAGAAATTTTCTTTCCCACTGTTTTCATCAGTATGTGCTATGTACCAGCATCTTCTTAAACACTGTGCAGAACATGTGTGACCAGATGATCCCCCAAAGGTACAGTTCCCTGCAGGTCCAGGGGTTCTGGTGTTTACCAGAAGCCAAGACCTTGGCTTTCTGGCCTTATTCTCAAAAATCATACATCTAGGCAGTATCAGAGCTCTGACAGATGTCAGATGTTGTTTTCTGAAGTATTTGCAGATGATCAGCTAGGCTGACACCAGGAAAGCTGCGAGTTCACTTGGTAGTGAGGGAATGTCTTGAGCCCATATGGTTTTTGCTCAATGGACAGAATAATGTAGGCAATTCATTCTATTTCTCCTCGTTGTTCTGGTTGTCACTGTCAGCTGAAAAAGTGGGAAAACACAACCACAAAACCAACCAGAAAGAGGCCCACAACCTGGACTTGCACAGGAATAGCAATAGGCCCACAGAACCGTCCCTAACTGGGATGTACAATCAGCTCCTTACGTCTCCAAGTCTGGTAGATCCCTGACTAAAGCCAAATAAAGTCACTTCAGTTTAGATTATATTATAAAAATCACTCCAACTGAGGAAGGTAGCGGAGGAATTCAGGAATTCCTGTCTGGCATGAAAGGGGAGGGAAGACACATTAATTGCACCGTGCCATTTTATAATTGCATTACAGTGGTAAATCAGGCCTGAGGGCTGACAGCCAGTGCTCAAGAGGGAAGTTGCGGCTGTTTAAACCCATTCCACTCCCTGGTTCATGACTGAGCTAAGAAGCTGCAAGATTTAGAGGAGATAAGAGAGCAAGAGAAGCGAATTCAAGTAAAACAAACACTAATCTAACCCCTGTGATTGATGCCCTGGATTAATCTCCCTGTGGTGACTTGGGTCTTAAAGCAAGGGCAGCCTCAAGCTCAAAATCATGTCTTTCTAGTGGCCACTGCAGATGAAACACATTTCTCGTGCTCATTTTGTTGTGCTCATTAGCTAAGTAATTGCTTGTGCTCATTAGATAACAACCTTTTAAATGAGGAGCTGGATGCTAGCTCTGCAAGAAGGCCATCCCCAGCCATTCCCAAGGGTGTGCTCGTTTTTAGCCTGTCTCTTCAAATCACTCATCAAGAAGTGCTTCCCCTGCATGCTTAAAATAAACCACAACTGAGCTTAACACCCAAGGCACTTAAACTTATCTCAGTTCTTGGTCCCTCGGAGCAGTTCACAGATTCAACACGCTTAGGGTGAAACTTTGGACCCATAGAAGCCAATGGTGAAACTCAAAGGGAGTGAGGACTTTGCCACAGGGCTGCTCCCTGTACAGCC
Organism: Oxylabes madagascariensis; assembly: GCA_013400675.1. Classification (NCBI taxonomy): domain Eukaryota; kingdom Metazoa; phylum Chordata; class Aves; order Passeriformes; family Timaliidae; genus Oxylabes; species Oxylabes madagascariensis. Next base: position 9,611 of record VYZR01081607.1, read on the forward strand.
TCCATCTTCAAAGGACCATAAGGATGACTGCGGGGCATGTCAGTCATGCATGAAATTACACGGAGGAGCCCTACTAAATAATTGCCCAAATTGTGTGCTGCTGGCGAGAGTAACTCACAGAGCAAGCTACATGAATGTACCAGAGCCATGTGCAGTCAAATGAAGATGGACAGAGATTTGTACTAAGAACTTTATGCAAGAAGATACCAGTAATTTTAAGCAATTTGAGGTCAAACTCAGTCCAGGCATGGCCATTATGGTGGAGTTACACCAACACTTATATTGGTGCACCTTCAGAGTTTTTGCAGTGGGAAGAAGTAAGCACAACAAACAAGGCAGCAGGAATTCTCCCTACAGCACTGTGCATTCATAACGGCTCCATGTCACATTTCATTTGAATTTTGATACTCTTTTATGTACCATTGAACTCTGGTAATACTTTAGAACACGCTATAAACTTAGTGCTTTCAAGTTGAAAACTTATTTACAGGTCCTGTTTCTGAACACTGAACATTCATCTCCATTCATTCATGCAAATTACTGAAGTCCATGGAGCAAGAAGATTTTCCAAGAATCAGCAACAAGGAAGCACAGACTACCTGAGGAAGTGAAATCTATGCTGATGAGATGCAGGTGACCTGCCTATGGCTTCATCAAGCCACCTTTCCAGCCTGCTCCACTAGAAACTAGTTCAGGTTTGCCCAAATTACTGCATTCCATCTGTGCATCACTTGAAGAGCAGATCAAAGGCCCTGAATCCTGATTTATAGCAGGTTTTAGTGCTCTACTATCTCTTGTCACTCTCCCATGGACCTTGCAGTGTTCACAGCAGAGTCAGCAGGAGGGAACTATGCCCACATATTTGGTGATTCACATAAACATACCAGACTGTGAAGCAAAGAACTGAAAACGGGGCATGCATTCCCTGTCACCAGCTCTGCTATGGCAGTAGTAAACACCAGCAGGATGGTAAAGCAGACAGCAGTGGGCTGGGATGTTAAAACACCAGCAGGATTCACCAGTGCTCCTCTGGCAGGGCCTTGAAAGAGCCCAGAAACAGCAATTCACAAAGAGCAGCAACACGTTCACCAAAGAGAAGGACCTGATAAAAGCTGCATTACAAATATCACCTAATTAACATTACCTACAATTTCTAACAGTAGGAAACTTAATCTGTATGCAGGGTCAACTTCAAAGGGAGAGGAGGTCTAAGCTGAAGAAATACAAAAGGATGCATAACCAAAAGTCATGGGATTAAAGAAAGGGAAAGCTTAAAACACAAAGTGGAAAAAAAAATCCCTGGGAGCAAACCATTACACTGTCAAGCAGGGTCTTAGTGGCAATGATGGAAGCCCCATGACTTGGAAAGTTTAAATTTAGAGTAAACAAAGCATTAGGAGGTTTACACCCCGGGGAGCAGCCCTGCCTCATCAGGGAGAGAGGCTGCACTGGCCACCTCTGCCTCCAGTGCCTCTTCTCCTGCCGGACATAATCACTCTGCTCTGATGAGCTATTTCAGCCAAGCCAAAGATTTCAAAGACACAGCAATTTAGAGATTGCCTGTGACCTCTGCATCCAACAGTTCTTCTTGCAAATAATTAGCTGGGGGAGGCACTTGCCAGAGAGTTCTATTTCAGCTTAGGCAAGACTCATGAATGAAACAGCACTGGTTCTGTGATTTTTAACAGCAGCTTTGGCAGTGCAGTAACCTCTTCTGGACCCTGAGCTCACTGCTCACCATCCTCTGCAAAGTAATTAATATGTTCTGAAAAATAGTCGCCCACGCTGCTCTTTAGTTCACTGACATTTTTGAGAGTGAAACCTTCCTTGTTCAAACTGCCTAGAAACTGTGGAGTTCTAATATGCAATATAACAATGGGTTCTCCTCCCAGTGGTGACCATTATTCTTCCTTTCTACCAATTTCTTCCTTCTTTCCCCCTGACCAACATCATTTTATAGATGTTCAGAGTCATGAGAAAGGGCCCTTTCTCGTTCCTGCTGGGGTCACTTAGGGCTGTGACATCAGTGGGACCAGGCAATACCTGAGGACTGGACATGTCAGGAGCCATTGTCCTTGGCCTGCCAAGAAAGCTGGAGCAGTTGGGAATGTTTTCTTCTACTTGGTATTTTACTTTTAATCCAGAATAACTGGAGAAAACAAATCCACTTTGGAAACAGCAACACCAGCCCTCATGTTTTGTGACCAACATCTGGCCTGTGCTTTGAGAGCCCTTTCTAGAAAGTTTATCTCATCTTTCTATCAGCGAAGAGGTCAGCTCCTTTTTGCCTTTTTGTTTTGTTTTGTTTTTTGGGGGGTTTTTTTGGGTTTTTGGGGTTTTTTTGTTTGTTTGTTTGTTTGCTTGTTTGTTTCACACAAACCTTCCTGGTGGGTGAAAATAAAAAAAGAGGATGAAGGGTTCAGGGAATGCTGTGGTCATCATGCAAGGAATCTGCTCCCTTTTGTAGGGCTGCTGGAGGGGAGATGGTGGCAGCAGAGGTATCCTGCCTCCTGCCCAAAGGACAAAAGGAAATACCACATCAGCAGCACTAGTGATTCTTGTCACCAAGGACTGGCTGTCCTGGAGAGTGTTGAAAGAGACCACAGGCCCTCCCCAGATCAGCTAATCTTTCTAAGGAGAGTCAGGATTCAGCTCCAGAGCACCAAGTAAGCACAGCTCCTCTTGGGGAAACGAGTGACAGGGTAAAATACTGCCCTTGAAAGAGCATCTGCTGATTTCAGTATGTGTGCATATGAAGAGAAAAGCTAGCCCTCAATGTCTTTGATAAATTTCAGGGGGCAGAAGCACAACAAATTAAGTGGCTCTCAGGGGTTTTCTGTTCTCCTTACAAATAAGCTGTGGTTTTATTTTCTGCCAATTTCTCAAAATGAGAAAATTGCAGGTAATCAGCTGTAAAGTGTAATATAGTTTTCTGGTAATAAGCAATCATTTTTAGCCAACCATTAGACATTCTTCCATACAAACCTAGAGTGCTTCACTGCTGAAAACAAGTGGCATCAGAAATACTGATCCAGAATTCATCCTTCCGGTACATAAAGGAGGCTTACAAGAGGCTTACAAGAAGGGTGTGCACTCATACAAGGGAGAAAGGCCTTGAGGTGAAGAAGGGTAAGTTTAGATTAGATATTAGGAAGAAATTCTTCACTCAGAGCGTGGTTAGGCACTGGAACAGACTGCCCAGTTCTGGCTGTGCCAGCCCTGGAAGTGCTCAAGGCCAGGCTGGATGGGGCTTTGGGCAACCTGGTCCAGTGGAAGGCATCCCTGCCCATGGCAGGGGGTTGGAACCAGGTGATCTTTAAGGTCCCTTCCAACCCAGACCATTCTATGAATCTGTGATGATTCTACAAACGTCCAAATTCTTTGTGCATTTGGAAAGCTCCCACTGAATGTGACATTACAATGTTAGAATAACAGAAATGTCTAGTCTGGGGTCACTGGGTCACTGCCTTAATGTCTCATACGTACTCTCCCAGGTGGTCTGTATTTCATTTCAAACAAAAACAAGTGACTAAAGCAAGGAATCCTGGCAGCCAATCACATAAAGCTGAATTAGTAGTGGTTGTCTAACTGTAATCAACTCTTTCTTTTCCCTTTTTAATATAGAAACAATGTCTGAACTGGACATTTACAGTGGAGAGAGATTCTAAACGCGAGTTTACACTCACAGCTAGTGTTTGTAGGGAACAGAGTTAATAAATGCCTTTCACACTCCCCCCAGGCCACTCTCCAGAGAAGCAGCAAATTTATACAGTCATGGGTTTGATTAGACACAGTGATTTTATATACTTAGTTTTGAAGGGTTTGGTTTGGCTGACTTTTTCAATTACTGACAACCAGAATACTCACAAAATTGGCCCTGCCTGTAGCAGCCATATATCTGAGTTGCAAAACCACAAAAATACACACAATTTCCTTGTCTACAGCTTTCCAATTTTCCTACATACATGCATTTCCTACCAGTGAGCTGCAGGCAGCTTGCCATTCAGCTTGTGGAGTTCCTGGCTTACCCCTCAGAGAGGCCTCACCCCCTCCAGAACTGAGAGAGAAGATGAGATTCATCTCTGGCATTCAGAGTCATCCTACACTGTGCAACCACAACGCATGGAGGGATCAAAGCCACATCTGGGGGCACCAAAGAGGCTGTGAGTCTCCTCCAAAAAGACTCAGGAACTTCCCAAAGGTGTCCCAAGAAATTTGTGGCAGAAGAGAGAATGTCAGCTACTTTTCCAGCACATCTGCATCCCCAAAAATGGGTTAATAATAGTGTTTTGGTCTCAGTCATGTAACAAATGTACTGCGCAAGAGATCTCCCTTGGGACTACCTACAGGGAACACAATTCTTGCTCTGATAAACAGGGATTGGGAATTACAAGCCACCTAAGTATTGAAGGCAAAGCTAATGGGGAACAGGTCTGAGTACATAAAAGGGTAAGAGAAGCAGGTAAGGATTTCTTTTCAATCCCTCCTACACATAAAACCATGAAATGGAAAGCTTAGGGTAGTATCTTCCCTCTTCTCAAGTTCTTCCAGATGCCTTAAGTGGGCCACTCATCCACAAGGGTTGAGGCAATGCTCATAGCTATCAATCATCTTGGTAAATGAAATGTTGCAAGTAAATTTTTCAGTAAATCAATAAAAGAAGGGAAGGCTAACCTCTGCCAAAGCTTTCTCTCCATGGTCTCCCACCCTAAAGAACACAACTGCATTTCATCTGTTTCATTATGAACTTTTGTAATCATATCTGGGAAAACCCTCCACTGATAAGGACCACATCCTCCCAATACCACAGCTCGCTCCTTTGCTGTGCAGTGGAAGTGTCATAAGAGCAACTTCAAATCTGTCAATTTAAGGGTTACACTACAGCCAAACACCAACCTTGTGCAAATTCTTGAGAACTTACCACTAGCACTTGGAAGCCAAAGCACTCACATCAACTTTTTAAAAAATGCTGTAAATGTCTCTTGAAAACCCTGGATGCAAGAGCGAGAAGTGATGTGGAAAACTCAGGCCTTTAGCCAAATTATAAAAGAAATTACTCACTAACCCTGTAGGTTCATTAATCTAGTCTGCTATAAATTTTTATTATGAGTTATTATTGATTCTAAGCCATAAACACGCTGGATGACTGAGAGCTTTGCCCAAAAGTTTTCACGGTCCCAAATCCAGCACTTGGAAAAAATTGTGCTTGCTTCAACACCCAGGAGCAGACTCTGTTCATCTCAACAACATCAGCCAACTCATGTTTCTAATTTTAGTTGTTCCTACTGGCAGTTGAGTAACACTGGCACCTTCCAAATAATCCTTTGATTTCCTGACGTCACATGTGCTCTTGGGACGATACACAGAGACAACTTTCCCTACACAAATGGTCAGAGCTGATTAACTACTGCGGGATGTTACGAGTTCAAGTGATGTACGACCACTTGCAGTGACCTAAGAGCCAAATGAGCCACAAGGAGTAAAGCCAAGGATTCTCTCTGGGTTTCAAGTTACCGAAGTAAAAGCCTCTTGAAATAGGATCTAAAGCAAAAAGAATGCTACAGCAATTTCTGAATGTGTTGAAAAAGCTAATAATTGGGAAGGAAAACTGTAAAAATATAGTTCAAACCCAGTCAAACACAATGCAGCCCTGAAGTGTAATTCTCCTTCAACCGTGTTCCTGAACTGTTACTGACCAGAGTTGCAGGAAAACTAAGAAATTCACCATCATCTAAACTACAAGGATAAATTATCTACTAAGCTGTGTGAGATGTCAGAGCTCCTGCACTGGGAAGCCCTGCCTAAGACAGGTCTGTGCAGCACCAACACTGAGAGCTGCTGCCTGGCCAAGGAAAGGTGAAGTTCAAAATTAAGAAATGCATTTTAACAATACCTGAAGAGAAGTGCCAACTGAACAGGCAACATCTTCTTTAATTAAAGTTGCATAGGAGTGGGGATAGCGAGAAGGACACAGCTGATGGCTTGGTACAATTCGGCCGTAAAAGGAAGACTGGATGCTGATGGTGGTTCTGTGGGGACATCTCAGGGACACATATTCTCCATCACAGGCATGGTCACTGTAATTCTTTAGTACCTGTGATATGTAACCTGCAGAAACCATGACAAAAACCGTCATTAATGAAAAGTAGTTAACATTTAGGTGATTTACAGCAGTGCAGCCAACAAACACAAAATAATAGGCAATGAGGGATGCAGATTTTAATACTCATCTCATAAAGGTACAAAGGAGAGATATGATGACAGGGAGATTTGGGACATTTGGTGATTTGACCTTCAGACATGTTTCATATCCTTAGTGGAAGCAACATTTGGATGCTCTAAACTCTTAGTA